>PVJC01018851.1:17113-30991 GCA_004026665.1 Murina feae | reverse complement strand
GGGGGGGAAGGGTGCCGCGGTAATTCAAAACACCTTCACCTGGTTGGAGGGGCTCAGTGGTTGACTGTCAGCCTATGAACCGGCAGGTCATGGTTTGGATCCCAGTCAAGGGCACGGGTTGTGGGCTCGATCCCCAATATGGGGCATGAAGGAGGCAGCAGATCAATGATTCTCTCTCATCACTGATGTTCTGTCTCTCTATCCCTCTCCCTTCCTCTCTGAAATCAATAAAAAATATATATTTTTAAAAAAACAACAAAAAACAAAACGCCTTGGATTTCTATATGATTTGCTATCATTTGTGTAAAAGTAAAGTAACTAAAACAGACATAAGTTTAATGACATTCGTTATGAGTAGTCACAGTTATGCTGATATACAGGCTCTCTCTAGAAATACACAAAAGCAGCCGGGAGAAAACCTGCAGACCAACGGCTCTCAACGGGGGGCCATTTGGTAATGTCTGGAGACTTCTGTGACTGTCACACTGGAGGGAGAGGCACCACTTAGCATCTTGAGGGTAGAGGTCAGGAATGTTGCTGAACACCCTACAATGCACAGAACAGCCCCCACAACAAAGAGACAAGGAATTATCGGGGTTCCAAATGTCAATAGCGCTGAGGTTGCAAAGCCTGTTGTAGATCCTTCAAAACAGCTTTAACTATTTTTACCACAGCGATACATTACTGTTTTTAAAATAAAACACATCAGTTACGACCGGTTTGGCTCAGTGGATAGAGCACTGGCCTGCAGACTGAAAGGTCTTGGGTTCCATTCTGGTCAAGGAAATGTACCTTGGTTGCGGGCACATCCCCAGTGGGAGGTGTGCAGGAGGCAGCTGATCGATGTTTCTCTCTCATTGATGTTTCTGGCTCTCTCTCTCCCTTCCTCTCTGTAAAAAATCAATAAAACATTTTTAAAAATAAAAAATAAAACACATCATATATACAAAATAGAATTCTATATAATAAAAAGCTAATATGCAAATCAACTGAACAGCAGAACAACCAGTTGCTATGATGCTCACTGACCACCAGGGGGCAGATGCTCAATGCAGGAGCACCCCCGCCCCCCCCCCCCCCCCCCCCCCGGGTGGTTCAGTATGCTCCCACAGGGGAGCGCTGCTCAGCCAGAAGCCGGGCTCACGACTGGTGAGCACAGAGGCAGTGGTGGGAGTTTCTCCCACCTCCACAGCAGTGCTAAGGATCCCCGAGGGTTCCTGACCTGTGAGAGGGTGCAGGCTGGGCTGAGGGACCCCCCCTCCCCGCTCCCGGTGCACAAATGTGGTACACTGGGCCTCTAGTACAGTCATAAACATGTAGAGGCTATTTAACAACTTAAAAATAATTAAATGAACACCCTCTATAACTACTATCCAGTCTTACATTGTTTTTACTTTTAAAAATCAAAGGTGGTCATCGAATTCCTGGGGAAAATCAGGGGAGACTAGAGGGTGAAAGAGTAAGACAGTAGAACCTTCTAGCCTAGAATGCCACTGTGTCCGAGCTGGAAGGCATCTTGGAAACAGAGTCCCAGAACAGCTAGGAGATGGCAAGTCATTCCCTGTGCCAACTCCAGCCAGCTGACAGCGGTCATCTGGGGCACTGCTCCGACCTAACCCGATGGGTGGGAACACCATGACTGACCATGGATGTCTGGAAAGGGCAAGGGAGGAGGGGAAGGGCGGGGCCCCACATGTGACATCCCTGTGGCCTAACCCCTTCGTGTTTAATATGTGAAAACCAGAGGAAGAGGTAGAATGACCAGCTTCAGGTCACACCCTGAGCTGGCAGCAGAATCAGCAGATGTCCTGACGCTCAGAACAACATTCCACTCCCCTAAGCCAGGTCAGCATCCGATGGGCCGTGGTCCACACCTGTCTATGTCTGGCCCCTGAGCTTAGGATCAATATACTTCGACAAACACTGAAAAGACAGGAGTTTCCTTAAACATTCCACCTGCAACTCAGCTGTGATGAAACAGATGTCAGTCTAATAGGAAACAGGACAGTTTATGAAAATGTGTGCTTTTAGTTTATAGAATTCCTGTAAAAATATACAGGGTTAGGCAAATGTAGGTTTACAGTTGTGAGTACACAAAGCAGAATTTATTCTTGTATTACTATTTCTTAGTTATTGTATTATTTCTACTACAACTGAATAGAAAAGACAAAATCCCTGCCTTCCTGGAATTGATATTCCAGTAGAGAGAGACACAGTAAGTGAAAGAATAAGTAAATTTTCTAGTGCGTTTGGCATTGCCACTCGAAGTGTGGTGCACAGGTCACTGCCAACACAAGTCTGTGACAGGTCAGCAGGTAAGCACCTGGCACCATCATTTAGCTTAACTATGGCACTGAGCACCCGGTTTAACTCAGCTGACATTTTTATTCTTGGCAAGATGTTCTCGATGGAGGAAGCAGAGGATGCTAGTGGACGTTCTGGTGCAAACTCCTTATTTCATGGGGAACACGTAACAAACAGTTGCTGAACTGGCTACTTTGAGGACCCTGGGCTGGAAGTCGCTAAGTGTTACAAATAAAATAACGGGGTGTGTGGCACTTTTTATTTATTTTTATTTATTTTATTTTTTTAAATATATTTTTATTGATTTCAGAGAGGAAGGGAGAGGGAGAGAGAGATAGAAACATCAATGATGAGAGAGAATCATTGATCAGCCGCCTCCTGCACGCCCCCTACTGGGGACCGAGCCTGCAACTCGGGCATGTACCTTTGACCGGAATCAAACCTGGGACCCTTCAGTCCACAGGCTGATGCTCTATCCATTGAGCCAAACCAGGTAGGGCTGCAGGACACTTTTTAAAGGGAGTGACAGGAGAAGGCCTTGTTGAAATTTAAGAATACGTAGATATGACAATAAAGCAACGTAAAATGATGTGGGCCAAGATAAACTTGGCTTCACTCACCAGGAAAGGTGTGCAGACCCAGGTGAAGGTGCCCACGGCGGCCAGGTAGGCAGACTTTTTCAGCACCTTGAGCTCCTCCTGCCGGATGGCCAGCACCTTGTCTTTGAACGCCAGCTCCCAGGCGTAAAGCTTCAGCACTTTGATCCCGTTGAGGATTTCGTTCATCAGCTTAATCCGACTGTCCTTGCTCTTCATGTGGGCCACCTTCAAAGAGAAGAGCAGGCACATCTGGGTGCTGGCCCGCTCACTTCTGGCCTAGGCATCGCTCCACCCATCACTCATCCCCCCAACTTACTCAAACAGGCCTTCTCGAGGGTGTGGACACGGAGCCAGCCCTGCAACTGCCATGAACCCTACTCCTGACCCTCAGAGCGCTCCAAGGGACTCTGCTCTCATTGGGCAAGAAAACAAAACCCTGCTTGGAATCATGTTAAGTTAGACACAAAGAAACCTGTAAGATCGAGGAATAGAGGCAAGAAAAATCCTTCAGGTATCCAGGGGGGAAAAGAAAACAGGGTCCCTACACGGCAGATTCAGATACAAGGGAGATGACGTTGGGTTCTTCCCTGTTTTGTTATTTTCTTTAGGAATTTTCAGCCATAATACTGGGAACACCACGCAGCTGTTGAATATTGCTAACAGCAAGCTTGCACTCGCCATGGGCCGGTCGCTTTTGGGAGCCGTTTACATGCATTTGGGCGTTTAACGCTCACAGGAACCCCATCGTGAGTGCCGCGGCCATGCCTGGGCCCCCGATGAGGATGCAGAGCGCCAGGAGGTGCGAGCTGTGACTGGAGCTGTTTCAGAGGCGGCTCTCAGGAAGCCCAGGTGTCGCAGGAGTGAAGGCGACAGGGCCACAGCCCCTTCCTTGCCTCTCCTCTCCTCACCCCACTTGCTGGGCCTCATCCCCACAATCCTGGGAGTCATCTCTCCTCGGGCACCATCAGCGGGGCCAGGTCCTCTCGTTTGAAACTCCACAGGCACGTCATAAATAGCCATGGGCAGGGACAGGGAAGTAAACTCTGGCCCGGCTCTGTTATGGACCATCGGGCACCAGTTCAAGAGGATGAAGTAAGTCAGACTCAAACGCCACAGAAAAATCCCCGAGGCGCGGTGTCAAATGATGACATCAGGCCGCCAAACAGGCCCTTCCGTGTAAAAATACACGTGGTCACAATAGCACAGAAACATGCCTATACACACCAAACCTAACGATATGATCAGATCTCTTTATACATGCACAGAAATTTCCGGAAGGATTTGCTTCACCGTGTTCACTGTGGGTGAGAGGGGGCGGAGAAGGGACATCCCCTTCTAAATCTATGCACCTTTGTATTATTTAAACATTTTTTTATAATGAGTAAGCATTCACTCTGCTACTTGGGTATTTAAGAACTTACAAAATACCAAGTATCTCAGAAACGAAAGAGTTTATCACTGTATCTAGCATCAGGTAAAGGCGGGAGAGGGCGGAGGGGTCATTTTTACTTAACTCTTAAAAATGCACACACGCACACATGAATCAGTTCCGGGGAAGTAAGGATTTGTGGAGGCTCTCAGACATGCTTTCAGGCGCTGGCCCGCTAGTCTAATGATTTCGGGAGCTCACAACCATGGCTGCCCACTGTGATCACCCAGGAGGCTTTAAAGGCTTGTGATGCCTGGCCCCACTCCTACCAGGTGAATCAGAATCCCTGGGTGGGGGCACAGGCATCAGCATTTGTTGAAGCTCCTCCGGGGATCCCAACAGGTAGGCAAGGTTGAGAACCCCACATCCTGAGCAGAAGAAACTCCGCCAAAACTCAAGTAGAAAGACCCCAGGCCAGGGCCCGGGGTTGGAGTCTGGTGGAGACAGATACCCTACCTGGTAGGTCTTGGTCTTCATGGCCATCACAGCGTTCAGGGGGACCATGAGGATCATCACAGCCAACCCGGCCAGGACGGAGGGGCCCAGGTTCTAAGGAAGGGAACAGGACAAAGGTTCACACGGGCTTCCCGGGCTGATCCACCAGGAGTTCTGACTCTGCCCAATTTTCAGATTCATTCCTGAGCACCTCAGCCCCTTTAAGAACATGCAGGTCACCCTAGCCAGTTTGGCTCAGTGGGTAAAGCATCGGTCTGTGGACTGCAGGGTCCCGGGTTTGATTCTGGTCAAGAGCACATGCCAGGGTTGCTGGCTCAATCCCCAGTTCAGGGAGGCAGCCAATCAATGATTCCCTCTCATCATTGATGTTTCTCTCTCTCTCTCCCTCTCCCTTCTCTCTGAAATCAATAAAAATATATATTAAAAAGAACATGCAGGTTCATGATCCTTTATCGGAACCCTTGGGACCAGATGTGATAAGGTGTTGCGCAGAGCACAGTGACCACAGCCAGCCTGCGGTTACTCTTATTTGAAGGTCTGCCTGCACATCTGGCCCTTGGCTGGCATCTGGGAGCTCGGACTTGGGGAGGGCTCCCATCATTCTCGGAAGTGATACAAGCGGCTCCCTGAGCCTGAACTGTTTATACAGACAGTATGGTGTGTGCTGAACACCCCTTTTCCTGCTGGGAGTCTGGAAGTGTGGTAAGTGCCAGGTAGAGGCTGACTATATGACCAGCCCCCCAATAACAATCCTGGGCTCCATGTCTCTACTGAGCTCCCCTGGCTGGCCACGTCCCCCCACGTGTCACACCGGTTGCTGGGGAATCAAGGGCATCCTGTGTGTCACCACAGGGAGGATTCTTGGAAGCCTGTGTCTGGTTTCCCCCCCCAAACTCCCACCCCTTCACTCAGCCTGCTGGAATAAATTCTAGCCCCGAGTCCTCCTAGTAAGTCACCCACCTGATGTGCTCTCAGGGACCCCGACACAGGTGTATGTGCCCTTCTACGCACCCACCCCACCAGGCCTGGCGCAGCACTCCACGAGCAGAGGCACTGATGCTTCAGCTCAAAACAGGAATATTCACAAGGAGATAAAAAATCAAGGTCACAAAGAGTTCCAGTCAGTTCAGGTCAGATTTTGCCACCAAATGAGTTAAGGAAAACGTTGGGATTTCAGAGCTGTTTGGCCGGGATCTGTAGATAAGAGGATGTAGATTTTTTTCTCTCGTCCCATGGCAAACAAGGACACTACTATCTCAGAGAGGGCAAGGAGGGCTGGCCATATAGATCGGTATCTTGCAACTTCCACAAATACAGGAGACAGCATGGGAAGTCAGCCCAGGGTACATTTCTCAGCTGAAACACGCTGATGGAACCCGAGGGTCATGTGGTTACCCCACCTTAGGCATTCAGGAAAACAGGAGCGTTAGTCCCTTCCAAGTAGTCACCTGCAAGGGCTCTGGGCCTAGTTCCAAAAAAATACTACTGCTGATCCAAGTGAAGATTAGTCTACCTTTGAGAACAAAGGTGATTTCTACCAACAATCAAAAAGCATTCAGAACTCTGACAGCAACTAAGAGAGACCGAGAACATCTGTGTACCACACACTGTTCCATAAGCGTGACCTGCATTAATCCATTAAATGGTCCCAACATCCCTATGATGAGAGGTACCGTTATCATCACAAGTTACAGAAGGGGACACTGAGGCTTAGAAACACTAAGTGACTAAGTCGCAGAGCTAGTAATGGAAGAGGCAGCATTTGAACCCAGGCAGTCTGATTCCAGAGCTTGCACTGTTTTTGATGGTCAAATAGAGAAATCCTGTTTTTGGTCTAAGCCAGTGATCTCCAACCGAATAGGACTTTTTCCCCCAGAGTACATCTGGCTGGCAATGTCTAGAGACATTTAGGTTGTCCTTACTGGGGAGTGAGAGGAGAGCTGTGTTATTGGTGTCCAGTGGGTAGAAGCCAGGGATGCTGTTAAAACATCCTACAATGAAGAACGCAACCCTCACAATAGAGAATTATCTGGCCCCAAATGCCAAAAACACATTCAGCGTCCCTCATTGAAAACAATCAATTTTCTTCATAGTTCATAAACCAACCCAAAAAGCAAGTCTAAAAGTATTAAACCAATATTTTACCAAAAGCAGCACCTTCTGGGGAAGTGGATATCCCAACATGTTCTATGAAAGCGGATGTTGGAAACGACATTAATTTTGACATCTAAATAGTGGTATTTATTTCCTAAGTTTCATTAACAGAAACAATTTATAATCATTTGCTGTCTGCTCTATACATACACAAAAAGTATAAAATACAGCCAAATCAACACCTATTATGCACCTATTGGCATTATACCCACAGGATATGAAAACAAGGCCCTGTGAGTCCATGGGTAGCTAACATGCCCCTAAGAGAGGAAGAGGTGGTACACTGAGTGTGCAAAAAACTATTCCATAAGGTAGAATCAGAGCGTTTCTATACTAAAGCTATTGAGGTTCAATAAAGGAATAAATCCATCTAATTGAGAAGGAAAAAAAATCAGTGGCCTTTGTCACAGCCTTGAGGGATGGGTGGGATTTTATCCTTAGAGAGGAAAGATGAAAGGGCATTCCTACTGGAAGGAAAAGCACATGCAAAGCCTCAGAAGAGAGAAAGAATAAACTATGTGTTAGAACATGAGCATCTTTGCTCCTCATCTTTTGATTTTGGGAACTGTTCCTTGCCTCGTAGAAGGGCTGTCAATCCTATCTCTATCCCTTCCACAATGAGAGCTTGTGATCCAGCTGGCCAATCAGAGGACTTTGCCTCCTGCCTCACAGTGATTGGTTCAGGGATGTGAACAGCACTGTGCCAGGCCAATCAGAGTGCTCCCTGGGACTCTAGCTAAGGCAAAGAGGAATGCTCTTTTCTCTGACCCCACTATCTGTAAAAATGATACAAGCCCAAAGTATAAAAGCCACTTAGGGAAACCCCATTGAGAAGAAAGTCAACTCGAGGAAAAGACGGCCAAAACATGATGAAAGAGTAAAACTGAGTCCTTACAGTATTCCTTGAACTCCTGGATCCATCCATGCCTGAAGTCCCCACACTGTTCATTTACATGTATGCACCCACAAAATTCCCTTTATTTGTCTATGTTATTTTAAAATTGATTTTTCTTTTTATTTTTAGGAAAGTACACCCAGATGTTACAATTATGTCTGCTGTGACCCTATCCACCTCAAACACAAGATTGCATCAAGAGATCTCCAAGAAACCTGAGGGTGAAAAGTATTGCTGGCTTAACAGGGGCCTCTCCAGACACTTTATTTCTCAGCAGACACTGGTAGTGGACTCTACTGCAAATACTTTGAATGTAGTGCCTTCTTTCTTATCCTTGCCACTTTTCTCAACTAATTTTTTTTTCATCATTTCTTTTTCCCCCCTCTTATTCTCATCTGTCTCTATCCCTCCCCTTTGGCAATTGTCAGCTTGTTCACTGTATCTATGGGTCTGTTTCTGTTTTGTTTTGTTTATTCATTTGTTCTGCTATTTTAAATTCCACATATAAGTGAAATCTTAGTATTTGTCTTCTCTGACTTATTTCCGTTAGCACAATACCCTCTGGGTCTATCCATTATGTCGCAAATGGCAAGATTTCATTCTTTTTTATTGCTGAATAATATTTCATTGTGTGTCCATTCATATATGGATAGGTTGCTTCTATATCTTGATTATTACTAGTAATGCTACAATGAACACAGGGGTGCATGTAACTTTCAAATTAGTGTCTTTGTTTTCTTTAGATAAATACCCAAAAGTGGAACTGCTGATTCATACAGTGGTTCTATTTTAATTTCCTAGAATTTCCACTCTGTTTTCCTTGGTGGCTGCAGCTACTTACAATCCCACCAGCAGTACATCAGGGCTCCCTCTCCACATCCTCACCAGCACTTGGTAGCTGTCCATTTAGTAATGACAGACATTCTAACAGGTGTGAGGGGATAGCTCATTGTGGCTTTAATTTGCATTTCCCTGGTGTTTAGTGACGTTGAGGACCTTTTAACAGGTCTGTCGGCTATTTATGTGTCCTCTTTGGAGAAATATCCATTCAGGTCCTTTGTCCATTTCTCAGTTGGATTGTTCTTTTTGGTGCTGAGTTGTAGAAGTTTCCCCACATCGTTAGGATATTAACCCCTTATCGGATGCATCATTTGCAAATATCTTCTCCCATTCAGTAGGTTGGTTGTCTTTTTGTTTTGATTTGCTTCATTGTGCAAAACCATTTTAGCTTGATATAATGCCATTTACTTTTCTTTTGTTGCCCTTGCCTGAGGAGACACATCCAAAAAGATAATCGCTTTCTTTTCATTTCTATTTGCATGAAATATCTTTTTGCATCTGATCACGTTCAGTCTGCATGTGTCTTTCGATCTGAAGTGACTCTCTCATAGGCAGCGTATACATGGATACATGGGGTATGTTTTTTAATCCCCTCAGCCACCCTGTGTCTTTGCATTTGGAGCATTTAACCCATTTGTACTCAACGTGGACCTTAATAAGTATGTTTATTGCCTCTTGGTTCATGGTTCTTAGGCTGTTTTATGCTGTCTTCTATTCCTTTCTTCTCCGCTTGACCTCTTCCCTGTGGTTTACTGTTGTTCTTTTGTGTTCCTTTCTCTTTGTTCCTCGTATATCTTTTGTAGATTTTTGGTTTGTGGTTACCGTGAGTCTTAGGTCCAGGGTGGGACAAAAGTAGGTGTACAATTCTGAGTATGCAAAACAGTTTATTCTTATTTGTGTTATTTTCCATATGCACAACTGTAAAGCTACTTTTGCCCCGCCCTGTATTTCATTCTTCATCTAGAGTAGTCTATTTAAGACATTTACGTTTGAATGTATGTTATAAGGACATTTAATCCCCCTCCATACTTATGTTGCTGATGTCATGTTTTAGATCTTTTTGTAATGTGTACCTGCTACTATGGATCGTGTTTAAATCTGGTACTTTTTTCTTCTGACCTTCAGAGTAGCCTTTCAAATGTCTGATTAGCTATATTTATTAACTATTTGGCTTTACCGGTGACTTTTTTTTTTTCTGTTCTCATATTTTCTTATTTCTGGTTATGGCCTTTTCTTGCAAAGCTTGCTTAATGGTGATGAACGCCTTTAGTTTTTGCTTGTCTGGGAAACTATCTCTTTTCAATTCTGAATAATCATCTTTCTGGGGAAATTATTCTAGGTTGTAGATTTCCTTTTTTAGGCACTTTCAAGATGTCGTGCCACTCCCTTCTGACCTGTAAATTTGCTGATAGCATCATGGAGCTTCCTTCATACGTAACTCATTTTCCTCTTGCTGCCTTCAAGGTCGCATGCTCATCTTTAATGTAATATGTCTTGGTGTGGGTTTCTTTGGGTTCATCTTATTTGGAAGTCTCTATACTTTCTGGACCTGAACATGTTTCCTTCCTCAGCTTCGGAAAGTTTTCAGCCATTATGTCTTCAAATAAGCTTTCTGTACCTTTCTCTCTCTTCTCCTTCTGGGAACCCCTATGACATGAATGTGAGTGTGCATGATGTTATCCTTAAAATGATGTCCCTAAGATTACCCTCATTTTTTAAAAATTTTTTTGCTGTTCTGATTGATTTCAACTAGTCCACCTTCTGGGTCACTGATCCATTCTTCTGTGGTAGTTAATCTACTGTTGATTCCTTCTAATGTATTTTTCATTGCAGTTATTGTTTTCTTTGGGTCTGCTTTGTTCGTTCTTATACTGTCTCTTTGTTGTTCTCCCAAAGTTCCTCTATTGCACTCTCAAGTTTGGTGAGCATCCTTAGGACTAGTTCTTTCGATTCTTAATCAGACAAATTACTTATCTCCATTTCCTTAGGGGTTTTTGTCTGGGGATTTTTCTAATTCATTCACTTAACAGAGATTCTGCTGTCTTTTCATTGTTTGATAGAGAAGCAATCTCTGTAGGCTGCCAGGAGGTTTTGGCAGGCCGGTAGGAGCTGAACAGGTGCCTAAGGTGTCCAAATTGCTGGCCTACTGAGCTGGAGTGGTTCCAAGTGGGGAGGCCACACTGTGCAGCAATGCCTTGCTGATTCTATTCTGCTTGCTTCCTTTGTTTGCGGCAGAAATGGGCTCAGGCGATGTGTCCGGAATACTGCAGCAATCTTGCAGGTAGGCAGGGCACCTGGAGAGAGCCCCCACCCACCCTATGGAGACAGAGGGGGACATGAACAATGATCCTGGAGAATTCCTGCAGTCCCAGGAGAGCCCTCATAGTTCTCCGGCCTGCTCTGTATGTCTCTCTCGTTTGTTATGCAGAAAGTGGTCTTGGGTAGAAGTGACCTCTTTGCAGGCTCCTCTGCTGGGTAGTTTAGGGAACCCAGCTGGATCCAGGCAGGCACATGGCTCCTGGGGCACTGTCTGGTGTGGCTGCAGTGTTTCCTGGCTTTCCTGCCAGGTGCCAGGTGACACCTGTTGTTCCTGTTTGCTCCTTTGCTCAGAGACAAGTGGCTCTGGGCGACGTAGCTGTTAGCTGCCGGGGTGATCTTGCAGATAGGCCAAAGCCCAGATTAGAGCTCCACCAGCCACATGGAAGTGGAGGGGAATGTAAACACCTGCTGCTCTGGCTCAGAGAGTCCCCGCAGGGCTTCCCCAGCTCCCCAGTCATCTCTATTTGTCTCTTTACCTTGTTATTCAGGAACTGCTCATTTTCAGCATACCCGTATTTGGTTTGCTCATGGGAGAAGGGCATTCAAGCATTCTCCACTGATTCCATCTGGTATATTTCTACCCCTTGCAGCCAAGAGATATTATCTTGACCAACAGAATAATTTAGGGCTAGTGAATAAATGTTAGGTTAGTGTTTGGGAGAATACAGTGGCAGAAATATGGTGTGTGTTTTGTAGGATTGTTAATTACATGTATTCTCAAGAAAAGATGAATGCAAATACTATGCTGCCGAAGATAACATAACCCAACAACTGAGGAAAGGAATAAAATATCCAGAAATTGGCTGACGGTCAGAAAATAAAATGTAAATGACAGCAAGAACTACCAGTGAGCTATAGAGGTTCTTGTCGCCAACACCCACCCCTTCGCCCCCACCGCCACACATGGAGGTCCCTCCCACATGATAGGCATCCACATGGGACACACACCAGCCACAGAAAGTAGAGCGCCAGGATGACTTGCAGAGGGGCTGACCAGATCATGTTAATGTATGTGGTCAGGTCCATGAACCTCTGGGCGTCCACAGACATGAGGTTGACGATCTCTCCGACCGTGGAGGACTTTCTGGCAGAATTGGTGATCACCAGGGCCTGTGGGACAAAGGAGAGGGGAAGGGTGAGTGTGGCAGAGGAAGAGCCTGCACTCTGCCTCCAGGCCCTGGTGAAGGAAGGAGGCTGGCTCAAGAGTGGAAAGGCCACTGCTCTTTCCTCCTCCCCTGCTGACTTACCTGTCTTCCCACCTCACCCGTCTCAGCATGAAGCCCCACTCGTATTAATGCACTCACTGCCTCCCCAGGGCAGTGGAAGGGACCTCAGAAGCTGCCTAAACCTGGACTTCGCATCCTTTTTCGTGTACACACACCATACCCAGGAATTTTATTACCACACAGGCTCTGATTCAGCAGGACTGGGGAGCACCTGAGAGTCTGCATTTCTAATAGGCTCCCAGATGATGCTGGCTTCACTCATCCCCAAACACATTGAGGGACCAAGGGTTTCTCAGGGTTGGCACTCCAGACATTTGAGGCTGGGTCATGCTTGGTGGGGCTGTCCTGTGCAATACAGGATGTTTCGCAGCATCCCTGCGCCCCCAGTTATGACAACCAAAAACATCTCAACATGGACAAACATCACCTGGAGGGACAAAACACCCTGGTTTTCAGACATGGCTTCACACTGTGATCTGGGGCTTTTAGGAATAATGATGCCTGGTCCCACCTAAGAGATCCTGATTTAGTTTCCTGGGGTGCAACAGCCCTGGCATCACGAGTGTTTGGCGCTCTCTAGGTGAATCTGACTTGCAGACAGGGCTGGGAACCAATGATCTAGTCTGTTCTTCCAGACTTCCTGCGAGACAGTCTCTTCCCAGCCCATGGGACCAAGCAGTGTCCTTGCCCCAGAGGCTGAGGAGAGAGTGACCAAGAAGGTAATGCAGCTCCTTTAAAGCCTGCTAAGTACCCTATCACCCAGGGGAGGGGCCATCTGCTCAGCTCCCATGACAACTTAGAACAAGCTCCAACGCAGACGATGAATAGCAGAGCTAGGATTTGAACTTGGATTTCCCCAAAGCGAGTGCCACCTGAGAAATCCCATTTCCCATGGCTGCCATGGGGGCTCAAGGACTCTCCCAGGCTCACCCCTGAAATCTGCTCTGCTGAGGCCTGAAGCAGAACTGCCAATCTGTGCCGTCCGCATTCACTGAGGCCACCCCAGAGCCACTGCTCCAGGCTTGCAATCCCCGTGGTGGTCCCAGAGGACCAAGCCAAGTCCCTACAGATTCTGGAGCTGCAGGAGATGTCAAAGTCAGCCCACGCGCTCACGACCTGGCCTCACCCACCTTCCGGTAGACGGCACCAATGACGGCGGTCTTGATCCTCATGCCGCTGACGAAGCAGATGTGGAAGTACTGGTGCAGCATGAGGGTCTGGAAGCAGGCGCTGAGGAACAGGACCGCGGTGTAGAAGTAGCCCTGCCAGTCCGGGGCCTTCTCGTCATTCACAAAGTTGATGAGCAACCTGCGACGGCGCAAGGACAGAGCCCAGAATGACGCACACGTGTGGGGTAAAAGTCCTTCGGCTTCAGCATTTTGATTTTCCAAGCCAGGCGAGACGAGCATTAGTACTTCAATTTTACAGGCTGAAAACCAAACCTATGGGGGTGGTCTGACTGGACAGCTGCTCATGTATCACAAGGTGCCTTAGGCTTCTTGCACTGACTGTTCCAGCTCATCGCCTGCGAGTCACCCAAAGGTGACCAAATAGAGAGCATAAGGGGACCGAGCAGGGAGGGCTAGAGAACAAGTGTGTGGCCCGAGAGAGAGAGAGAGAGAGAGAGAGAGAGAGAGAGAGAGAGAGAGAAGGGGG
>PVJC01018851.1:0-17013 GCA_004026665.1 Murina feae | reverse complement strand
GGCCGATAAACATCATAAGGTCGTGCAGGGCCTTGAAGAGGAAGCTCATGAGGAAGTAGGGCCCGAAGGTCTTGTACAGCACCTTGAACAGGGACGGCTCCCGCACCTTCTGGGGGGCCCTGACAATCAGAGCCTCGGCCTCCTCGTTCACGTCCACCTTGGAGCCCCCTTTGGGCTTGGCGGGATCCTTGGAGGAGTACACGATCTTCACCAGCTGCCTGGAACACAAGGAGCATGAGTCATGTGGGGTCTTCCAGAGGCTGCGCACACCGGCTGCAGGGCGGCCAGGGAACCCCAGTCATCGCAGAGGCAGCTTATTAGCACGGTGGCTATGAACTCGGGCTCAGGATCCTGGCTCGGCCACTGGCCAGCTGTGTGACTGAGGCAAATCCTTAGTTTCCTCATCTGTGAAATGCAGATTAAAGGAAGGCCTACCGCCTAGGGCTGCTGTGAGAACGGAACGAGTTAATATGCATGAAGGCACAGCAAAGTGCCAGCCCAGGCTGGTCCACAGATTCAGTGCAATCGCTATCAGAATCCCAGCCGGCTTCTTTGTAGAAACTGACAAGCTAATACTAACATGTTTAGGGAATCTCAAGGGACCAAGAATAGCCAGAACCATCTTGAAAAAGAGAAAGTCAGATGATTCATACCTCCCGATTTCAAAACTTACTATAGAACAACCATAATTAAGGCAAGCATAAGGATAGCCATACACAGATCAACGGAACAGAATTAAAATCCAGAAATAAACCTGAATGACTTTTAACAAGTGTTGCAAGACTATTTGATGGGAAAATAGTCTTTTCAATAAATGGTGCTGTAAAACCAGGTTATTACAGACAAAAGAATGAAGCTGATTGCTTATTTCACATCATACACAAAAATTAACTTGAAATGGGTTACAGACCTAAACATAGAGCCAACACTATAGAAATCTTAGAAGGCAACATAGGAGTCAATTTTCATGACTTTGGATTTAGCAATGGATTCTTAGATATAACACCAAAAGCACAAGCAACAAAAGAAAAAATAAACTGAACTTCATCAAAATAAACAATAGTACTTCAAAGACACTACCAAGAAAGTGAATCCTCACAGACCTTGAGAGGTAGACTTCATTAGGGAGAGGAAAAATCCTCACCCAAGGATATTTTCCCCAGTGATTTTCAGATTCAGTGAAAGGGAGGAAGGTGGGGGGTGGGGGGTGGGGGAATCAACATGAAAGAGACACATGGATTGGTTGCCTCCCATACACACCCCAGCTGAGTCTGGGAAACCTTCAACCAAGGTACGTGCCCTTGACCGGAATCAAACCTGCGACCCTTGGGTCTGCACATGCCTATGTGCTAACCATGGAGAGAACTGGCCAGGGCCTTCATCATATTTTTTAAAAAGTCTGACAAAGGACTTGTAACTACAGCACATAATGAATTCTTCCAACTCACTAAGAAAAAGACAACCCAATTTTTTAAAAGGGGCAAAGAGCATATGCAAACTGCCAGTGAGCATATGAAATGTTGCAGAACGTCATAGTCATCAGCGAAATCCAACCCCAAACCACTGTGAGGCGTTACTTCACAGCCACGATGATGGCTATCATGAGAAAGTCAGGTAACACAGTGTTTGCAAGGATGTGCCACAATCGGAACCTGTGGAGTCCTCTCTCATGGGGAACAGGACACTGCGGAAACGGTGGAGCACCATGTGCACGATTAGGCCGTAGGACACGCTGTGGCTTCCACCTTGCCATCTCTTAGGTCATTCACTCGGGGCAAAGCCAACTGCCATGTTGCGAGGGCACTCAATGAGCCCTCTGGAAAGACCCCCGTGGTGAGACCTCGCCAGGAGCCAGCATTAACCTGGCAACCGTGGGCAACCTGGAGCAGATCCTGTGGCCCTGGTTGCTGACTGCAACCTCATGAGAGACCCTGAGCCAGGACCACCCAGCGAGGCCGCTCCTGGGTCCCTGATTCAGAGAGTGAGCGTACGTTGTTTAGCAGCTGGGTTTGGGGGGAATTTGCTATGCAGCAGCAGATACACCCCCCAGCTCCCATCCACCAAAATGCAGGGAAAACAACATCCTCAAATGGCTAAGCCTGGACTCCAGCTTCACCACCCCCTCAACCTTAACATTTACAGTTTACAAGCTTCTTCCACAGCATGAGTTTGCTGAATACATTTGATTTCAGGGGACTCTTTTTTTTTTTTTTTCTGAATTGATCTTTTCCCCCCAGATCATTTTGTTTGCTTTTGTTGCTTTATTTATTTATTCTTTTAGTCTTTATTGTTGAAAATATTAAGTATGTCCCCTGTTTCCTTCCCATTGACCCCTTCTAGTCCGACCCCGCCTCCTGCCCCAGGCCTTCGCTGCCCTATTGTCAGTGTCCATGGGCTATGCATAGATGCATACAAGTTCTTTGGTTGATCTCTTCATTCCAGGGGACTCTTGCTTGTGACTTCAATGTCACCTCTATGCCACATCTGCCCATCTGGACCATGAGAAACTGCCCCCTGGAGACCACAGCCTTCCCGCCTGCCTTGGCCATGTCCCACTTCCAACTGTGAGCCCTATTCGAGGCTCTGTCAAGTCCTGGACTTTCTCCTCTGTGCTTCCTGCCCCAGGAAAGGACCCGGAACATGGGGCTCATCCCAGACCCCACCCCTCAGTCTCCTGGATCTGAGCAGGCCTGTGCCCTGTCCATTCCACATCTGGGATGGGTGAAGTCACCTGTCCACTCTTTCCATCTCCACAGCCTCCACCAGAGCAAGTGACCACTGCCAGGACCCCCTCGCCACTCCCTATTTCCTCCCGTTCTTGTTCCCTTACAACCAAATCCCTGTACAGCAGCCAGTGGGACCATCCTACAAACTCATCATTCTCCTCCTCCAACCCCACCAACGACTTCCCACTGCACCCAGAGTAAAACGGGAATTCTGTGTGAAGCTGCACAACTTCCTGTGGCTGCCGTAACAAGCTACCCCCGACTAGGACAGCACAGATTAATCATCTCGTACTCCGGGAGGTCGGAGACCTAAGTGGGCACACAGGGCTGCATTGCTCTGGAGGCTCTCGGGAGAACCACAAACTGCCTACAGTCCCAGCTCGAAGCCCCTTCCTCTGCCTTCAAAACCAGCAGCACAGCACCCTCCACCCCGACCTCCTGTCTCTCTCTTATAAGGACACGTGATTATTTGACCCACGCAATACACAACAGTCTCCCCATTTCAAAATCCTCCACTCAATCCCACCTAGCAACTCCCTCTGCAATGGAAGGTGACATGGTCACAGGTTCTGGGAATCAGGATGTGGACATCTTTGGGGAAGAGGAACATTATTCCAGGGGCCACAGAGGATTATTCGTGCTCCGCGTTGTCCATGTGGCCACGTAAGGTCCTCCCCTGCCCACTTTGCTGACTTTCCCAGGTTCCTGGCTGGGCTTGGTATTTCTTTTGGCACACATGCCTTCTTAGCAAGGAGAAGGCGGCCAGCGGAGAGGAAGGGCGTGGCTCAGCCCTCCCCCATTCATTCTCCGCGCCACTTTGCAAGCTGGGCCCTGGCCCTGCGCCTGCGTGGCCTGGCTAACCTTACAGGGCTGTTTTCTGTGGCTGAGATGTGCTGCCAAAGGAACAGGAGAAGGTTTGGGGCAGGCAGAAAGGAGGACGGGGCAGGCCTGGGGGAAGAGGTCAAGAAGAGTGGAAAAGATCAGCTAAGGCCTGGTCAGGAAAGAAAATACCCAGTGACAGGGGGCCTGTGAGGAAGGCACTCTGGGAAGGAGGAAGCGAGGAGGAGAATGGAAAGTTAAAGGGGAAGATCTGAATCGGGAGAAAACTGCCTGGAACAGGGGAACAGAAACAGGTGAGGGAGTTGGAAGAAAAAGGGACTTGCAGACTCGACAGGATTTCCATGTCACTCATCTATGAATGAACTGAATACATGCCCTGGGCCACACGTTGGGAGGGCCCCACCATCAATAAGGTGATCAGACGTCCTGCTTTTGGCGGGACAGTCCTGATTTTTAACAATTTGTCCCACGTCCTGTGGCGTTTTTAAAAAGTCCCCATTTTTGGAAAGGCACATACGTACTACTCTTTGTAATATTTTAAGTAATAAAAAAAAAAAGAACCCCCCCAGTCAATGGTGACCCGCTTTACCAATGTTAGAATCTGGTCACCTTAATCAAAGAGCTCATAAGAGAAGTGGGTCTTCACAGCCTATGGGAGCAGCACCTGAAGGCTGAGGGGACAGGCCCAGCTGGGGAGGCGAAGGGGGCTCCAGGCAAGGGAACAGGGTGAGCAAGGCCTGGGACTAAGGGTTTTGAAAAGAGCTGGGACACCTCTGCCAGGAAGCACAGAGCCTCGCGATAGCCAGGAGGGGTGGGAGAGCAGGCTGGAAGGGCCGTGGACCCACCAAGCCGCAGTGAGGAGCCGTGGACAGCTTTGTCTGTCGTTGGTTAAATAGGGTCTTCCATCGTTTGGCAAAGGTGAAATCTCACACTTGAAATGGTCTTAGCCTGATTAGAATCGCACATTTCTGGATATACTCTGAGCACGATCTTGGAGCCATAATGCCCAATGTAACACCGAAGGGCAGATCTGATCTACAATCACGGAGGAAGGATCTTGCCAACCTGAGGCACGTTCCCACCACCACCATCACCTCTCCATGAGCCCCTCCTGTGAAAGCACAGCCCCGGCAGGATGTAAAGGACACAAATGCACATGATTCGAGATGTTCTTCCTCTTTATGTTATCTTTTTGTTTTGTTTTGTTTTGGTGCTTTTCCTTTCTCTAGGGAGAAGCCTGTGTTTTGCAAATTTGCATTCTCTGATGGTCCTACGGACTGAGCCAGGGACCAGACCTTCGTGAGGTGCAGAACAGTGAGTCCCGAAGGAAGAACCGGGCGGGCATCCATGCAGGTGGAAGGTCTACAAGTCTAGACTCCAATGCCATCTTCTGACATAAATCCACAGAGTGTGCATTTCCTTTTTTGCAAGTTTAAATATGCCTCACCTTTTCTTTTTTTCCTTTTTTAGGAATGCAATGACTGTGCAAAGTAAGAAAGACTCTATTTGGTTAGGAATTTTGCCAAGCATTGGTGACCACTTAGTAAACTCCTGGTTTGGGAGAGTGCTGGTGGATCGACGGACCATCAGCTGAGCTGTTGCAGATAAGCTTCCCCTTAGGAACCAGCAGCGACTCCTGAGTTACCCTACTGCGCGCCTGAGCACTTACACACTGAAACGTGTGCTGTTTATTTTAAGTCCCTCACCGTTTCGTTTTCCTTTAAGGTCTGCTGAGAGCATTAGCATTACGTTGATTTTTTAAATTGGATATGTGGCAGATGGTTTTTATCTATATTTTCCCCTAAGCTGAGGAATAGAGTGAAGAAATAAAATGGAGTCACTGGAGTAAAAACAAGCAGGTTGAGGCCTGAGGAAACAATTCCATTCCTGTTTGAACTATGCTGGGAACTTATCGATTGAGCATGCCAATCCTGATGTGGTAGGCAGTTAGGCACAAGCGGAGCAAGGACGATGGGCTGGGTACAGAAGGTCACCAGGGTGGAAAGTCACGGAAGCCTCACAAAGGACAACTGTTAAGACAGGACCTTGCCTCAGGTGATCTTACCTCATGGAGCATATCACCATCATGTGTCATGAGGTTTGGACCCCTTGACCCTTCCTCCCTCGAAATAACATCTAGGCCTCAGTTTAAGCCAGGTCTGGTCTGACCCCCCCGTGTCAATCCCTGGATACACATCAGACCTCCAGGAAACCCTCTGATCACTCCTAAAGGACTAAGGGAAGAATGTTCACATATCCAGACCACCTGACGCCCAGGATCCAGACCAGCCATCATCCGGAGCAGCGGTCATCAACCAGTGGTCCGTGAGGTTTGAAAGGTTGGCGACCACTGCTCTAGAGGACTCTCATCTCGGACCAATCCAGAGCTAAGAGGGCAGGACTGATTCTTCTCAAGAAGGTACCGTGTACCATCAGGACTCTTAGCTTTTCTTTCTCCTGGAAACCGAGGGTCCTTAGGACTTGGATAAAATTTACTTTTAAATCCTAGCACTAGAAATCCTATCTCTTTCTTCTCTAGTCTCCCTCCCCCATAGTCAGCAACCCCTGACTCAGCAGAAGAGAGTAGCCCAGGCCTGACTAATGACCACAAGGCCTGACCCTCTGGCAGCCTCAAGATAACATCCTGCTTGGCCTCAGCTATGTGTCAGCTCTCCTGGCTACTTTCCCAGCAGACTCTGGAGCAGACCTCAGAACTGCCCTCACGACCTGAAGGAATGATCTGTTGTCCTTACCTCCCTTTGGACCGATCAGCCCCCAGCAGGACCCCACGCCCCCTCACCTGCCATGTCTTTTGATTCTTCCCTATATAATCGGAACCTACGGGCCTTCAGGAGTCTGGTCTCAAGCATGGCTTCTCATCTGGCCAATTCAGTATTCAACTATTTTTCTCTCTATACTGAGAACTCCTGCTCATGCATTTCTTTGGACCAGTGTGTGCAGGCCAATGGACTCATGAACAGTGGGGTCCCGGTAACACACTCTTGGGTACTGCCTAGCTGTGCTCCTGGTTTGCAGATCCTAAAACTCTTAAGCCTTTACCATTTATTTGTAGCCAAAGCCTCCAGACTCTTGAGTTCATTTGACAAATCCAGTAAAGGAGCTGTTACAAAAGCTTTGTCTTCAAGGGGACGACGAGTCTGAAGGGTTGAGAACCACTTCTTAACATGCATATTTTGGAGAGTTTTGTTTTCTTTTGCTTTTTTATTTGTTATTTGCATTCCTTTGTGAACCAGAGACAATTAAGTAAAACGGTCACCTTTTTAAAAAAAATCTTTATTGTTCAGATTATTACAGATGTTCCTTTTTTCCCCCCATATTTCCCCTCCACCTGGTTCCCCCCCGCCAACCTCATGCCCTTACCCTCACCACTGTCTTCATCCATAGATGTAAGATTTTTGTCCAGTCTCTTCTCATACCCCTCATACCCCCTTCCCCCTGAGAATTGTCAGTCCATTCCCTTTCTATGCCCTTACTTCTATTCTATCCACCAGTTTATTCTGTTCATCAGATATTTCTATTGACTTGTTATATTCACTGGTTGATAGATATGTATTTGTTGTCACTTTATTGTTCATACTTTTTATTTTTACCTTTTTCTTCTTCTTCCTCTTCTTAAAGAATGCCCTTCAGCATTTCAAATAATCCTGGTTTGGTAGTGATGTACTCCTTTAGTTTTTTCTTGTCTGTGAAGCTCTTTATCTGACTATCAATTTTACATGATAGCCTTGTTGGGTAGAGTAATCTTGGTTGTAGGTTCTTGCTATTCATCATTTTGAATATTTCTTGCCACTCCCTTCTCTGGCCTGCGTGGTTTCTGTTGAGAAATCAGCTGGCAGTCGTATGGGTGCCCCCTTGTAGGTAACTAACAGTTTTTCTCTTGATGCTTTTAATATTCTGTCTTTTGCCCTTGGCATTTTAATTATGATGTGTCTTGGTGTGGTCCTCCTTGGATTCCTTTTGTTTGAGGTTGTCTGCACTTCCTGGACTTGCAAGTCCATTTCTTTCACCAGGTAGGGCAAGTTTTCTGTCATTATTTCTTCAAATATGTTTTCTATATCTTGCTCTCTCTCTTCTTCTGGCACCCCTATAATTCTGATGTTGGTACACTTGAAGTTGTCCCAGAGACTCTTTACACTATCTTCATATTTTTGGATTCTTTTTTCTTTTGGCTTTTCCAGCTGGGTGGGTTTTGCTTCTTCATACTTCATACCTTTGACTCGATTCTTGCGATCCTCTCGTCTGCTGTTGGATCTCTGTATAATATTCTTTATTTCAGTCAGTGCATGCTTAATTTCTAGTTGGTCCTTTTTCATATCCTCGAGGGTCTCACTAGATTTATTGAGGGTCTCACTAAGTTTATTGGCGGTTTCTAGAAAATTCTTGAAAAACCTTAAAACCATGGTTTTGAACTCTATATCCAGTCGTTTGCTTTCCTCCATTTCTGTCATTTGTGATCTGTTTCTTTGTCTCCGCATTTTGGCTGCTTCTCTGCATTGATAGAGTGGTATTTTCTGTCCCAGCTGCAGTCTGTTAAATTAGGCTGCAGGCAGGCAGGCGCACAGCTTGGGTGGGGTTGTAGATTGGGTGAGGCGGGGTCTCAGAGTCACTGGGGCAGAGCAACCGACGAGGGCTGCCCCTCATGTGGCTCTGCGGTTTCTCCCGGTTTTGGCGTCTCCACGCCCTGGTGTCTGCACACCCGAGTCCCTGAGTCTCAGAGCTCCACGTCAGTGATTGCTGTGAACAGCTCTGCCAGAACCACTCGTCTTCCGCCCAGTTGCCAGACCGCCCCCACCGAGTTCACTGCGACCCCGGAGCTTGTAATGCCTTACAAGCCACCAACCCAGGTGCCGCCACCACCACCGTTTCGCACAAATCTGTACCTCTCAGTTTTGGCGCTGAGAACTTCTACTCAGTCTCAATGCACTTCTTCTCTTGCCTTCTAGTTGCAAAGCTTCCACTCCCTTGGTTCTGGAGGATGGCTGTTTAGCTTTATAGTTGTATTTTTTAATGTTGATGTGGGAGGCTGTGCTTTTAGGCATATGCCTTATGCCACCATCCTGGTTCCTCGGTCACCTTTTCTTTAAAACACTATTACTTTTTTAATACACAGCTTTATTGGGGTATAACTGATACACAATCAACTGCACATATTTAAAGTGTACAATGTGACGAGCTTTGACACGTGTACACACCTGTGAATCCACCAGGGAATTCAAGATAAAGAACACATACATCATCCCCAAAGGTCCCTGCCCACCTCTGTTCCTCTCTCCCATCCTGGCAACCACTGATCTCATTTCTACTCTACAATGGGTTCCATTTTCTATAATGATATATAATGGAGTCACCCAGTATGCACTCTCATCTGGCTCTGTTCACTCGGCATAATTATTTTGAGATATATCCGTTTTGTCAAGTGTATCAAGAGATAATTCCCTTTGTACTGTTCAGATGCATTCCCTTTACGCCTACACCGTGTTTTGTATGTCTATTCCCTTGTCAGTGGATGTCTGGGTGGCTTCCAGCCTTGGCCCTCGCACACAAAGCTGCTCTGCAAGTCTTTTATGAACACGTCTCCAGTTACCTTGGGTTACACACCTAGAAGGAGAATGGCTGGTGGTACAATAACTGTTAACTTTTTTAAAAACTGCCAAACTCTCTTCCAGAGCCACTGACGTTTTTACAGTCATGCCAGCAGGAACCACAGTTCCACCATGGCCTTAACCTACAGGAGGCCAAGAGGCCAAGAGATATTTCCACTCCATTTTGTTAAACTTGAAACTATTTGATAGAAACCAATGAAGCACTGCACTTTAAAAGGCGGGGATGGGGTGGGGGAAGGGGAAGAAGCAGCTCAGACCTGACTTTTGAGAGGAGTCACCCAAGGTTAAAGAGAGGAGTGAGAGGGGCTGGGATGTCGAGACCGGAGGCCAAGAAGCCAAGCCAGACCCCCTGCCCAGCTGCCACTGCCTGCTCCCCAGAAGGCCCAGGACACCCAGCAGCCGAGCCAGAACAGACCACACTGGTCTTCAGCTAACTAAAGAGGCCTCACTGCAAGAGGCCACACCCTGAAATTCCTAGAACAGGACTCTCCTCACACTCGCACCACGTCCCTCCGTGGGTCTGTCCGCAGGGGTTCCAGGTGCTAGATCTGGCTCACGCCTCTGGGAACAGAGCAAGTGACCTATATGCCAGTGTCCGGATGGAGGCAGCAAACTCCCGAGCTGAGACCCTCTAAAGGCCAAGGTGCTAATGGAGCCAGCGCCCCCCAGGTGACCCACATTTGCACCCAACAAGCCAGTTCTCAGCATGTTCTCCCAGGGAGGATGCAAGCGCCCAGCCTGGTGAGCAAGATGAATAAACACAGCCTCACAATAGGACCTGCCAGGGTCCTCACAGGCTTATCCAATGACAGACAACTTATCGGGTGATGTTTATCTTGCTGAGTTCTCAGAAAGCCCTCTGCCTAGGAAACAAAGGCTTCAGCGCAAAAAAAGGGACTCAGGCAACTCTGAGGTCCCAGGGTCTCCCCGTGATCCCCCTTCCCCAGGGCAGCCCCAGGGTGGTTATAGAGCAGAACTCACCATGTGCCACTGCCCTACCTGAACCCCACCTCTTCCTTCTCCCCGCACATGGGGCGACCCTAAGCCCCTCCCATGGCCGGGAGACCCTGCGAATACTTCTCCTGCTTCATCTCCTCCCGATGGAGGAAGCGGGTGAGCGCTGGTCCCAGAGTGTGTCTGGCTGCCCCCATGGCAAGAGGACTCGCACTTACTTTCTGGATTTGGCACATTCCTTCTTCCAGTTCTTGACCAAAACGGGCACAACTTGTTCCGACATGTCCTCCTTATTCAGGGACCAGAGGTCAGTGCTCTCCAGGGGCTGGCGGTAGCCCCGGACTATCAACCTGGGCAGGAACACAAGGAGGGGGGCGATGAGAGTCGAGGAGAAGTGGGCAATGGTCCTCACTGCACCCGCCCGCCACCGCCACCTCACGGCAGCCCCCGCACCAGAGGCAGCTGAGCGACTGGGACCAAGTGAATGTGGACGGACAGGTGGGTACATTGAATAATTATTGCTAAATTCTGTCAGGTCACCCAGGAAAAATGGCCTCATTGTTTAGAGATACATACAGAATATTTAGGAGGGAAATACGAGGATGGCTCCAATGTACTTAAAAAAATGTGAAGGCTAAGATGGCAAAGCAGTAAGAACTGTTAAATCTGGGTGGTGAGTTTAGTGAGGTTTATTGAACTAGTCTTTTTACACGTGTGAACACTTTCATAGTAAAAAGTAAACCTAAAGTTTTAACTTGCTATTTTGAAAGAATTTCAAACTCCCAGAAAAATCACATGAATTGTATAAAGAATTCCTATCTACCCTCCCCCTCGTTCCCCAGTTTGCTGTATTATTTTCTGTCTCTAGAAACACACTTGTGTAAACATATTCTTTTCTGAACCATTTTAAAGTAGGTTACAGACTCTAAACACTTTACCCCTAATATCAGTGTGCATCCATCCCCCTAACAAAAAGGACATGTTCTTATATAACCAGAGAACAATCATCAAACTCAGAAATACCAGCATGGATGGCATAGCTCACAGCCCATATTTAAATTATACTAACTGTTCCTTGCCCGGCTGGTGTGGTTCAATGGTTGAGCATCAACCTAGGAACCAAGAGGTCAGTGGTTTGATTCCTAGTCAGGGCACATGCCTGGTTGTGGACTCCATCCCCAGTAGGGGGCGTGCAGGAGGCAGCTGACTGGTGATGTTTCTCTCTCATTGATTTTCTCTCTATATATCCCTTTCCCTTCCTCTCTCTCTAAAAACCAATAAAAACATATTAAAAATTTTAAATTATACTAACTGCTCCAATGGTGTTCTTTAACAATAATTTGAAAAATAATTAGGTCTGAAAAATATTTATTTAAAAAAAATTTTTGTAAAAACTTTATAAAGACAAGGAACAATGCTGATGGGGGAAGGGGGAAGAGGTTCAAAAAAATCCCTAGTAAGATGCTGACAATGTGGGGGAGGGGGAGGAATGTGCAAAAAAAGAAACGGAAAAAAACCAAACACGCCCCCCCCCCAAAAAAGCGGAAGACAGCTTATCAAACTGTTGACTGTGGTTGCCTTCTGGTGCTTTCTGTTGTTGATCTATGCATGTTTCTCTTACCCACATTTCCTACATTGCGTGTATATTATGTTTCTGACAGTGAAGGATTTGAAACAATGCCAATAATAGTAATTATTCCTCATGTTAAAAATACCCAAACCCAAAGCTAAGACAAGAGCATGCAGCTTCTAACTGCCTCAGGCCAAGCCGTCCATAGGGGTTCAAGTGACTGTGGGGACAAGGTCAGTGTTTCTGAGACCCATGTCTGGGGCAGGCACACTCAGGGCACAGCTATGCCACACACTCCCCGCTCCCCGACCCCCTCCCCAACTCCTCTCTTACCCCCACCCTGGGCAGGAGGGCCAGGCCTTACCCCGTGATCCACCAGAAGGTGATCCTGGAAAGGAAGGATGCGCCAGATTCCGGGCAAGGATTCTAGTGGAGGAAGCACAGGGTGGGGAGGACCAATGATTCCACATCTCATCCACCATAGCAGTTGGAAGCCCACTCTTCCTCCCGGAGGACCAGCAGCCACTCTCACGCCACTGATTTGCACCCTGAAAGGATGCCTCTCCTGAGTCTTAAATAAACCCATGGCAGCTCTCCCAGTTTCACGCAGCAAATATTTCTGAGTGTCTACTAAGTTCAAAAATGTCCCCACAGCAACCCAGTGAGCATGGTGTACTGCCGTCCCCGCTTCACTCCATGCGTCCTGTCATTGGTTCATTCATTCAGCAAGTACTTTCTAAGCATCTGCGCGCCTAGCACCATGTTCACAAATCTCAACAGACATGAAGCCCCTTTAGGAAGCCCCTGATACACCACGGTGGTAGCAGTCATGAGAATGACAGCCATGTCACCTGCCAACATTCTCCACTAGTGAGCTGTTCTGAGCTCTTTACACAAATTATCTCAATCAATGGTCATCACCTCCCAATGAAGCAGGTAAAAGCATCAACCTCATTTTACAATAGAAGAAACTGAGGAGCCCAGGGTCCCCAGCGGGAAGTGGCAGAAACAGGATGTGAGCTCCAGTCAGGCTCCAGAGGGACAGTAATAAATGATCCCGTGAACAAATACAAAACTGCAACTGCGATGGGGATCACACTCCAAGGGCACATCAGTGGGATCACAGGGATCTTCCCGGCTCACAGTAACTAAGAGAGCCGACAGGGGCTGGGGCCTGACCCCACAAGGAGGTCAGGGAAGGGGTTCCTGAGGAAGATGTACACGGTGAGGTCTGAGGAGCGAATACAGGGAAGTAAAGGGGAGCGGCAAGGCGGTTCTGCAGTGAGACTGGTACGTGCAAAGGCCTGGTGGTTCATGAGCGCATAACCCCCCCAGGGACTGACAGGTGTGGGCAATCTACATTGAGGCCACGTACGGAGTTTGGGTCTTCATCCAGAGGGCTCTGGGAACAGGGACAGATTCTCAGCAGGCTCTCAAAGAGCCTTTCCCAAAGGCACAAAGATGAGCTCCAGGTCAACAACACGCAGACAAGGGAAGGGACAGCAGCGTGGGCCTCTGGAATGACACACATGGGCCGGCTTTCACGGCTCAAACGTTCAGGTCTAAATTCTCAACTACCAGCTTTAGTGAAGAGGTCCCCATGCAGCGATGAGCCCTTTGTCTGAGGATGGTGCTCAGGGTTCCAGCATTTTTCAGAGACGAGGCACTGAGAGACCCCCTGGACCCAGTAGTTTTCCACTGGGGCTGGGAGCACTTTTAGAAAAAACCATACCTGGGCTCCACTCCCCTTCCCCCAGCCCCACCCCACCCCAAGATTCTGATTAAGCTGGTTTGGGGTGGGACCAGGCATGTGAGTCTTTGTTTTTAGCTCCCACAGGCTTCTTGGCAAAGTGGCTGAGCAGGAAATGTACAAGATAAGCCTAGAACATATTGTAACACCCAACACCAAGGAAACCAAAGCTGAGGAGGATTGCTAAAAGGCCTCGGGAGCAACCAGGCGTGGCTCCCACTAGCCCTCGAAAGGGCAAACTGAGCTGCCATAAGGACAGTAACCAGAATGAACTGCAACACACCCCATGTTTAAATACACATGTTCATACTGATAGGGGGAAAAAGAACTACTTCTTGATGTCACTGACAAAAGATGCCAGTGAACCAAGTCGTTCTGAACACACACAAAAAAAACCGGGTAGGAAACAAGCATTTCCCTGATAATAACTGAAGTCCAGCTATAATAAATGAAGGGATGATATGATGTAAGAAAGTGCACCGGGTTGCAACCACAATAAAGTATGGAAATATTTGATGACATTAAAGATAACAGTCGTAGTGTTTAAAATCATATTCTTTTAGATGCTATCACTGGGGCAAGTTGGGCAAAGGGTACACAGGAACTCTGCGATTTTTGCAAGTTTTTGTGAGTCAAGTTACTTCAAATAAAAAGTTATTAAAAATTTAAAATCCCTGCCCTGCCTGGTGTGGCTCAGTGGGTTGAGTATCATCCCACGCACTGAAAGGCCACTGGTTCAATTCCCGCCAGTGCACATGCCCAGGTTGTAGGCTCAATCCCCAGTCAGGGTGCATGCGGGAGGTGGCCAATCAATGTTTCTCTCTCGCATCCATGTTTCTATCTCAGTTGGGTGTTTGATGTTTCTCTCACATTGATGTTTCTCATATTGATGTTTCTCTCTCTCTCTCTCTCTAAAAATTAAAATTTAAAAAAAATATATCCTCAGGTGAGGATTAAAAACAATTTTTTTTAATTCCTTATCTTTCAGAGATACATACTGAGATCTTTACACAGGCAACGCAGGGTAAAGAGTCCATGGCAGAGCATTTTACTGCGCTATCTGCTTTTGTGTGAAAATTGCCATCAAGACAAACTTCCCCAGTGATTCAAACACACATCCTGGGCTGAGAACCACTGGACCCCACCCTGGGGCCACAAGGCCTGGGGAAGTCCCAGCTCTGGAAGTCCCACAGATTCACCCAGCTGCCCAGGGTCCCAACCCAGGCCAAGGGTGGGGTCCTGGCATCAGCATATTATTAATGAAATTAGTCAGATGCAGCTGGCCACAGACGTACTTTCCAGACCAACCTGAGGCAGAGTAAGTTCACACAGTGGAGCCACAAAGATCTAGGTTCAAACCCCAGACCTGCCATTTTCTAGCTGAATGACCCAGGGCAAGTCCTTTCACCTCAAAGCTTCAGTTTTTGCATCTGGGAAACAGGAGCAGTTTGTCCTTATGCTCAACCTACCTTACAGGACTACAAGGAGGAACAATTCAAATGAGGCTCATGGGACTCTGTTATAAGCTAAATTCTTCCAACCTAAGGCAGCAATATTATTTGTGGAGGAGGTGGTGGTATTTACTCTATAGGCTGTTTTGTTCCGGAAGTGGGTGGATTATTAGGGAATCACCAAGGCACTTCAAGTGTGGCCCAATTCCTAGCCATTGTGAAAAGTTAAGCAGGACTGGCAGAGAAGGGGTGGGGCAGAGCTGGCAATGACTCATTTAATTCTTGAGCAAATATTCAGGGAGGACCTGCCTATATGCCAGGAGGCAGCTAAGGGGTGGGAACAGAGCTAGGAAGGAGAGAGCACTACATAAAATGTCCCACCTGAGGGGAAAGGGGACAGGAAGCAAACCAACACCCAAGTAAATATGTAACTACGAGAGGCCTCGTGCACGACATCCGTGCACTGGAGTGGGGGATGGTGTGTGTCTCTCAGCCTGGCCTGTGCCCTCGGGGGATGTCCGGCAGCTGGACATCCTTAGCGCTGCTGCAGAGGGAGGAGATGCTCCTGCCATCACGGCTGTGCTAGCCAACCGTCAGCCCGGCTTCTGGCACAAAATATCTGCCTCCTGGTGATCAGTGCGTGTCATAGCTATCGGTGGTTCTACCGTTCAGTCGATTTGCATATTACCCTTTTATTATATAGGATAAACAATGAGAACTAAAACAAAAGGAAAAAACAGAATGTCAGAGAGAGAAGGAGTGGTGGAACGGGGTGGCTGAAGTGTAAGGCAACACAGAGCTAGGTAGTTAGAGGGTACGAATCCAGCTCTGCCACTCAGTAGCCACGGACCTTGGACACAGTACCTGGTGGTGCTGAGATTACATGAGATAAAGCATGTTAAGTATTGAGAACAGTACCCGGCACAGAGTAAAACTCAAGAAACGGTATCCATAGTATTAGTATAAATAACCACAGTAAAAACAGTAACACTGCCTTCCATCTCTGGCAGGCCCATCACACATGGTCAGCAAACAAAAGCCCGTGGGTGGCCGCTGGAAATAGAGTTGCACTGGGACACGGTGATGCTCATTCATTTACAAATGTCCACGGCTGCTACAAGGACAGAGTTTAGCAGTTTTGACAAAGCCTCAGACAGTTACTATCTGAACACGTTGGCTGACCCCTGCTCACACCAGACTTCATAACACCGTAGGACACAATGATTATTAAAGGAGAAACGAGCCCTGCCCGGTTTGGCTCAGTGGATAGAGCGTTGGCCTGCGGACTCAAGGGCCCCAGGTTCGATTCCGGTCAAGGGCAGGTACCTTGGTTGCGGGCATATCCCCAATGGGGAGTGTGCAGGAGGCAGCTGATCGATGTTTCTCTCTCATCGATGTTTCTAACTCTCTATTCCTATCCCTTCCTCTCTGTAAAAAATCAATAAAACATTTTTTTTTTTTTAAAAAAAGGAGAAACAAGAGCTCAAATGACAGCCTTCTGCCTCCAAACCCAGTCTTCCTTCAGTCCTGGCATCAGCATGCAGGTGTTCAAATTAAACCCTGCACAAAGAGGCCTGGCCAACGGGGCAGGTGGGGGCTGAAATGCACCTCGTGCCAGTTCAACTAGACTGCCAGGTCCCATGCCAGGGAGGAGCTCCATAAGCTTAGAAGAGGCCAGGCCTGTCTCAAAGTCACCCACCCAGGGAAATGAGTCACTCTTTTCTCATCTGCACATACGCAAGGGTGTTAGGCATATACCCACAGGGCCCTCACAAATGCCGGCCTTCTTTCAAACTCAGGCAACGCCAGCTGTGGGTCAAACATGAAGCAGCCTGTGGCCTGAACAACCTTGCACAGATGAGACCGTAAGAAGGATGCCCCAGAGGGAAAACACTAATCCTCCCTCCAGCTCCTAAAATCCCAACGCCTGTGAAAGAATCCACTCTGCAAATTCCATGAGGCCGGGTTATTACCACGAACACTCTAGTTTCTAGTGTGTACACTCCGAGAGCTTTGTCAAATTCGTCTCCCCCAGCCCTCTTCCCTTCAAGGGATCCAAACACAGATTTTCAGATTACCACAAGTCACATAGGGCTGA
>PVJC01018850.1:0-30845 GCA_004026665.1 Murina feae | reverse complement strand
AGCCTGCTTGTTCAGTCATTTGGTTGTCACTAAACCTCATGCCAGCCTGGTCATAGTCAGCCATCTTGTGAGGGTGTGAGGGTTAATTTGCATATTACCTTTTTATTATATAGGATTATTTAAAATTCTATATTTCTTTCTAAGAGTTGTGTTAGCTGCATCCTATAAATTTTGATGTTATATTCTAATTTGCCTTTAATTTAAATATATTCTTATTTTTCTTTAAAACTCCTCTTATCCTTAGTTTAATTCCCAAGTATTTGACAAATTTGTTCACATCTTTTTGTGATTAAATGCTATTTCAATTCAATTTTGGCCAGAAAACAAACTGTATGATTTTAATTTATTTAATTTAAGATTTGTTCTATGATACAAGATATGACCTATCTTGATAACTATCCTGTGTGTATTTAAAAGGAACATGGAATTTATTGTTGTTATATGGAAATTTCTACAAATGCCAATAAGTTGATGGTATTTTTCATAACATGCTGCTTTTTATCCATTTGCTCTATTGATCAGTGAGAGAGGAGTGTGGAAGTCTCAAGCTATAATTATGAATTGGTCAATTTATCTTTTCAGTTCTTTCTTCATTTTTGAAATTCTTTCCATCTGAAGTTTTCTTCTACCTAAACAACTTCCTTTAATATTTCTTTTAATACTAGGAGCCCGGTACACAATATATTGTCCACTTGGGGGGTCCCTCAACCTGGCCTGTACCTGCCCACCCTGCAGCCTTCCACCCGCCCATTGCACCCCGCCCATCGGCCCCGCCCACCTCACACACCCTGGCCAGTCACCTGCCCCCTACATCCCGCTCACCCTGCTGCCTGCACTGCACCTGCCTCCGTGGTTCTGCTGCCGGCCTCCATCTTGGCTGAGTTAATTTGCATACAGCCACTCTGATTGGCTGGTGGGCGTGGCTTAGGCTTCCGTAGAAACGGTCAATTTCAATATTACGCTTTTATTAGAGTAGATAGATCTTCTGATAACACACTTATTTCTTTTCATCTGGAAATGTCTTTATTTCACATTCAATCCTGAAGAATATTTTCTTTTGATATAAAATTTTGGGTTGGAAGTTATTTTCTTTCAACATTTGACAAATGTTTTACTATTTTCTGGCTTCCATGATTTTAGATGAGAAATCCACTGATTTGAATCATTATTTCTCTAGAGACAATGTGTTATTTTTTGGATGGTTTCAAGATTTTTCTTAGTCTTTGATTTTTCACCATTTTGATAATCATGTGTCTGAGTGTAGACTTTGAGTTTACCCATTAAGGTCTTTCTTTTTTAAATTGCCTTTAATCTACAAGTGTATTTTAGTCATTTCTTTTTTCTTTGACAGTAAACTAACTTCTCCTTCTGGAGCTTTACTAATATGAATATTAGCCTGGGTAGTGTGGCTCAGCAGTTGAGCACTGACCCTGGAACCAGAACATCACTGGTTCAATTCCTGGTCAGAGCACATGCCCTGGTTGTGGGCTCAACCCCCAGTAGATGACATGCAGAAGGCAGCCTATCCATGAAGTTTCTCTCTCATGGATGTTTCTCTCTATCCTTCTCCCCTCCACTCTATCTAAAAAAATCAATAAAAACATATTTTAAAAAATAATATGAATTTTATGCCTTTTGTATTGTCTCACAGGTCAGTATCAAATTAATCTTTCAAAGTAAGAGGAATCCCCATGGGTTATATGACAAGATAAAGCTTTAAAAGCAAAATAGACCAGAACTTGTCCTTGATAGGTAAAAAAGATTGAAATACACTGAGGAAAATGGAAAAAAAATATAATTGCTGGGTGGGAAATCCTGAAACTAAAATTGATGACTAAATTGCGTGACTAAAATTGATGATGTTTATACTTGTCTATAAGCCATATTTTTATTGAAAGAAGATATCTTTGGATAAACATACTATACCATAATTTATATGGTCAGTCATAATAAGGGTGAAGATATTGGTTGGCCCTAAAACTGAGAGATAAGCAAATATTTTTCTTGAGTTATTATTTATTGACTATTGTATTATTTTCCATACAAATTACTATAAACATACCTTCACTCCATCCTGTATGTCATTAAAAACATAGTCTATCCATGTATATAGAGCTGACCCACTGATATTAGTAATCAATATCCCTTCTTCAAAAAATGTTTTTAAAACTATGCAAAATGTTTGTGTCTTAAATATTTATATATAACATTTTCTTGAGGAATGTTCGACTCTTCAATGGATCAAAATCTATCTCTAATAAAGACAGAAGAGTAGAATGGAGTGGGATAAATTTACTTCAAAATAGGCATTAGGGTTAATGGGCTGTTCCTCAGTATCATTTGTGTACTAAATTGAGGCCTGATGCCAGAGAATGTAGTTCTTTAACTCAGTTCATAAAACAAAAAACAAACAAACAAAATATACAAGTGTAGAAGAATGTTATGATCTCAAAGAAATATAAAATTTAGTTGTTGTTTGAGACAGGCTGCTTCTACCTTCTGTTTTCTTGTCTGATAATGCATGTTTCTTCTCTATAGAACATTTTACTAACATTGCAGTATAGAAAGAAAGAACATGTATCATCAAAGAAATGTGGGTTATATTATCAAGTTCTTTATTGTGACTTTAATATTAAATTACATCTTGAGAAATTCTCCTGAGTACCTATAATGTTACATTCATTGTACTAGATGCTTAACAGCTGTATTTCATTTCATCATTAAAACATTCCATGATATTGATGTTATCATCTTATATATATTTTACAAATATGGAAATTGAAGTTAAGAGAAGTTAAATGACTTATGCAAGGTAATAGTGCTGGTAAGAGGAAGATAAATGACTTAAACCCTAATCCTTTAATTATAAATTATGTACTTCTTCCAATTTACCTTTTCATCTTTCTACTATAGATTGAGATAAAGAGAAATAGACTACATTGCCATGTGGGAAGGCACATGGGCATTTCTTTAATTATTATATGCTGAATCCAGTGGCATCAGCAAAGCCATGTCCTGGAAACATGCTTTGCCAAAAGGCAGGAGTGTTGTCAACTTGACCTTCAGCCCAGGTGCCAGGGGGTGGGTTTTGTTATTTAAGTTCAGCCAAGTACCAGGAATGAATACAACTCGGGCCCACCTAAGAACTCATATAATCTCCTTTGCCTTGACTTTTAGTAAAACTTCCCATTTTTTTGCTGTATAAATTCAATACACTGTATTGGCTTGGGGTCTCTGTCCCTGACTCCATCAGAGGATAGTGTTCCCACCAAACCCCAGCTTTTTCTTTCCATCTCTGTGTCTGTCTCTTTCTTTCATTTTCTCAATCTCCTACACAGAAACTGGACCACTCTCTAGCCGCACTGGATGCAGAGAAGAGAGACATAGTTTCACTATATTTTCTTTAAAAAATTGTAATTCATTGCATTATAAAGGCAGAATATGATACATGCACTCCTAAAGAGATTTTACACACATACAGCTATGTATGCTTGCATGTATACATGTACATATGTGGAAGAAGTAAAATAAACTGATTATGATAATGTGTAATGAACTGACAAGTAGGATTAGTTCAAATTTGTAGTATCTCGACTCAAACCCAAAAGTCTAAAGAAGAAAAAAAAAGACTAAATAAATGAATATAAATGCTATCCTGTGAGAGAAATTTGGAAAACTCAAAAAAAAATTTTTTAAAAGTACGAATAAAACTTACATTGAAAGTATATAACTAGAGGCCCAGCTCATGAAATCGCATGAGACCCAGACCCGTCCTGTGAGAGTCATGGGACCCCAAACCTCGAGCCATAGGCCCCACCTCCACCATGCCAGCACCGTGCCAGCACCGTGCCAGCATGAGCCCTGCCAGTCCCTCCTGAGACCCACCAGCCCCACACGAAACCCACCTCTCTGCACCAGCCGCAAGTCCTGGCCCATGAGAGATGCTCCATGTACCTCCTGGTGACCTGTTGTTTGGTCATTCCACCATTATGGCTTTAGGGCCAGAGGCATTTTATAATAGAGATAATGTAGTGATTGTCAAAATTATCAAAATAGTTAATATTATCTTTTACAATCAGTTTCAATTAGCTTACTTTTTAGTTCCCCATGACATTAAGACTTTTTGAGAATGCAATTTTTAATGCTATATAGGAATAGGCTGTAATTTTTAAGATTTTTATTACAAAGACTATTGGAGCTATAGGTTGATTTCAGTTCTTGATACTACATATAATGATGTGATGGAAATACTTATCAGCATTTTTTTCATTTCTATAGTGTAAATTATGAAAAATAGAAAAGTAGGTCAAAAGGTATGAATATATATATATTTTTTTTAACAAGGAGGAAGGAAGAGGGATAGAGAGTCAGAAACATCGATGAGAGAGAAACACCGATCAGTTGCCTCCTGCACACTCCACGCTGGGGATGTGCCCGCAACCAAGGTACATGCCCTTGACCAGACTCGAACCTGGGATCCTTGAGTCTGCAGGCCGATGCTCTATCCACTGAGCCAAACCGGCTAGGGCAAGGTATGAATATTTTTAAGACTTCTGGAAAAGTTTTATATTTTTGCACTAACATCAACAATATATTAGAATTTCTGTCCTAACACACTTTTAAAACTAAGTATTATTTTTAAATTTGATAATTTATGAGTAAAATATGGTATTTAATTGTATTTAGGGATTTATTTAGTTCCTTGTAGGTTTGATATATATTATATATATATATATATATATGGTTATTGGCTATCTCTAAAAGAAAGAATATTTTTATTTTCCTCAAAGTAAGGCAAAGTTCACCAAAACAATAATACCTTTGAATAGGTACTGTTCCAAAGTATATATATTCAATTAATTTATCCTCCCCATCTTACCGATGGACACAGGAGGAGAGAAAGTAATTTGTCCATGGTCACACAGTGGTTAAGTGGTAGAGCCAGCATATGAGCCCAGGAAATCTGTTCTAGAGTTTCACCTTTAACAAGTGTATTTTATAACTATGCTAGCCTATGTCAAAATTTTATTTTCAGGATGATATACTGCTTCTCATAGGGATAGAAAACATTTCAATCAGAAAATAATGTTCATGCATGTCATGGGATGAGGCTTTTTGTGTACTAATATATTGATTCACACTGTATCAGGATAAGAATATCTACATTAAACATTATATATATATATATATATATATGACAGAAGCTAGTTTATTTTCCCACCTGAATCATCTTATAATGGAGTTATTTTATTGGAGAGAAATATCTAATTTTGTGCTTGCATGGCAAATAGATGAGACTTTACTATTTAGGCCAGCCATTCTCAAACACTCATTTTAATTCAGCTGCATAAAAACAAACTGGGTGATTAAAAAACTTGGTATATCAATACAATGGAATACTACGCTGCTGTAAAAAAGAAGGAATTCTTACCATTTGCAACAGCATGGATGGAACTGGAGAACATTATTGTAAGTGAAATAAGCCAGTCAGAGAAAGATAAATGTCACACAATCTCACTCATTTGTGGAATATAATGAACAACGTAAACTGATGAACAAATAATTCTTTGCCAATCCTTTCACTTTTTCTTATCTTGTTTTGTTGACATATGCTTTTATAAGGCTGTTTCAAAATATTACTGAACTAAAGCAAATTAACATCTATTTTAACTGGTTGACTAAACTAAAAAGTAGGATTCTAAGAATAAATGTTGCAATGTATGAGAAATAGAGTGTTCTGCTTTATTGGATAGGTTACCAATGCTCTTAAATTTACTATCCATGTCTTATATTTTCAGAGTCCATTTTTACTTGTATATTTCACATAATTTCAGGCATTGAGGAATGCCCAAATGTATTTCTTTCTCTCTCCATCTATTTATTACCTGATGCCTGAAATTACAAAATCAAATGAATGCTATAGTCTCCTGCATTCATGTTTTCTCTTCCTGTTCCCTAGAGTGCCCTCCAATCTTTCCTTCTCTACTTGTTTCTTTCAAGGATCGGTTCAGACACAATCCTTTTCAGGAACCACCCCCACATACCCTTTCTCTGCTGCTGTAATACCTCCTATGTCAACCTATCACCCACTGTACTCTTATGACTGTCCGAGCTCCTTGAGCAGAGACTTTGGGTTTTATCACTGCATTCCCTATAATTAGCACTTTGCATAGAACATAACAGGCACTCAGGAAATGTTTGCTAAATGAAAAGCTTATATTCCACTGAAATATATAAACTATAGGTTATATAGCACTTCTGTTTCATTATTTTCACTTGTAAGTGATTAAAAGACAGAAGTAAGTTTGATTGGGGTGGCTAATGATAGTGGGAACTGCTAGTGAAGGTTTAAAAGCAGGCCACCCTCTAAGGCAGCCATTCTCGCGAGCACTTTGTGGGTTGAACGACCCTTTCACAGGGGTCGCCTAAGACCATCCTGCATATCAGATATTTACATTATGACTCCTAACAATAGCAACATTACAGTTATAAAGTAGCAACAAAAATAATTTTATGGTTGGGTCACAACATGATGAACCATATTTAAAGGGCCAGAAGGTTGAGAACCACTGCTAGGTCATAGAAAGTGTTCAAAATTGGAAACCTGAGACTGAATTCTTATTCAAAAGCAACCAACAATTTTCACAAAACTGTCCCTGGAATAGGTTTATTTTAATATCAAGATGTTACCTAAACATGTAAGTGGCTTGGTTCAGTAAACTGATTATTTTTAGCCATTGGTAAAGGTAAATGACATTCACACACCTGCTTGAGAGAAACACTTTTCCCCCCCTTTTCCTTACTTTGCTACAGATGTGTCCTCAAGAATGGCATGTTCATTAAATCCAGGAGCAAATAAATCAATACCAAGCACAAAGTGGCATTTAAAGGCTCATCTCCTTGCCACTTTATCTTTTAGATCTGGCTTGATTTCTTTCAGCAGCAGACTCTCTGGGACTCTACTGATTTGCATGGTTGTCTTAGTCATTTCTCTTCTGGGACATTCACTGACCTTTTAAGAATATCCCCACCTCCTCTTATTTCTATGGCCTCTGTTTCCAGGACTCTGTGCAGGTTGAATGAGAACTAGGCTCGAGGAATAATGTATCTTTGTCTAATGAAATACTGTACTTGAACAGTCATTGACATAATTATCATGTTCTAAACATTAATGATGGGAACTATGACATGCTAGAGATTTTCTAAATATGGTTATTCTGAGTGATAATTGTGAATATACATTTTACTTTTTTCCTTATTATTAACTTAAGATATTTAACTATTGAAAACTTATTATAAAGGAAAACAGAATAGTGTTCATTAAGTTTTCTTGATGTCACCTCTCTATTTAATGCAAATAGAATCAACTTTAAAGATCATGGCCTGCAAGGCCTTATGTGATCTGGATATGGTCTCTCTTTGTGACTTCTCGTGACATTCTTCCCTGGTTCCCTGGCCCTAATAGACTTTCTTTTGATACCCAGACATGTCTAGGTCTATCCTGTCTTAAGAACATTGCATCATCCATGTTTTCCCTGGTCTTCCTGTACCTGCTTCCTTTTCATTTGCTCTCAGCTCAAATGCTACCTTCTTCAAAAGATGGCTGATGTGGCTCAGTGGTTCAGCATTGTTGACCCATAAACCAGGAGGACACTGGTTCAATTCCCAGGCAGGACACAGGCCTGGGTTGTGGGCTTGATCCCCAGTAGGGGACGTGCAAGAGGCAGCCAATTGATGATGTTTTTCATCTATGTTTCTATTTTTACATCCCTCTCCCTTCCACTTTCTCTAAAATCAACTTTAAAAAAATTATTAAAGAAAGGACCTTCTCTGACCATCATAGATAAAGTAGGCTCCTCTCCACCCTGCATATATTTCATTACTTTATTTTATTTACTCTAAAGCACTTTTAAATTATCTTAGTCTATTGATTACATGTGGGCATGGGCTTCACTGCTATGTCACTAAGAACACTTGGCTGCAGAGATCAATAGGCTTATATAGAATTCTCTCACCTCCAGGTGCAATTCTTTGAAAGTCCCAAGATTAGCTTTCATTGGGCTGACTTGGATCAAAAGACCACACCTTAACCAAATATTGCGGCCAGGAGGGTAGAACACATATTATTCAGACTAGGATTACATGCCACTACATGTAAGGGTAGGACAAGCCCAGATAGTGATACCAAGAATTTGAGCAAGGGTGATTTTCCAGGAGAAAAGATAAATGGAGACTAGATAAATGGAACAGCAGCTTTCCACTATAGGAAATAGAAATTGATATTGTCAGCCCAGGTGGCATGGTTCAGTGTTTGAGCATTGACCTATGAACCAGGAAGTCATAGTTTGATTCCTGGTCAGGCCATAAGCCTGGGCTTGATCCCCAGTGTGGGGCATGATATGGTCATTTTAAAGGGTTGCAAGGTATTTTTCAGTATGGATGTATTCTAATTTAGTCAACCAATCTCTCTGGATGTATATTTTACATTGTTTGCAAACTCATGTTGTGATGAACATTACTGTACATGTATTTAGATATCAGGATAATTCTTAAAAATAAAATTGTTTGGTTCTAGTGTACACATTAAATGTTTGATTTAGGAAACTTTTATTAAATGAAAACATGTTTCTTTGTGAAAACTGATTTCCCTTTTTAAGTCATGTTCAATAGAAATACAATGTGAGATACTTGTATAATTATAAATTTTCTAATAGCCCTACTAAACAAGTAAAAAGAAATAAGTGAAATTAATTTTAAAAATTAAAAATTAATGAGCCCAATATATCAACATAGTGTCCATTCAACATTTAATCGATATAAAATGTTGAATACTCATGAGATGTTTTATGCTTTTTCTCATGCTAAAGTCTTTGAAATCTGTTGTGCATTTTATACTTAAAACACATCTCAATTAAACTAATGCTCAGTAGCCCCTGAAATTAGTGACTATCTTGTTGACAGCATAGCTCTAGAGTCTGCTAGGCACACAAAAAGTTTTACATACCCAGACATGGGTATTAGGAATTAGTTTCTGGATGATTGTTCAAAGCTAGCTGCTTGAACCTAGTACATGCATACATTAATCAAAATATGTTAGTTACTTTAAGTGATGGGTTGCCAATACATAGTGGAAAGGACTTGTTAACCTCTGAAACCAATCACCAAGACAAGGTTATAATCACCAGGAAGATGCTTGATAGAAAAGCTGAGGGCTAGAGTGATAAAAAGTTTGATAGTGAGTGTGGTGAGAAGGGGTAAGAGTCTGGAAAAACTTAGCTCAAGTTGTCCAAAGGAGAAGAATGCTGAATCTCATGGGCTAAGATTATCTGTTGACCACCAGAATGATTAATTCACTGTGATCACAGAGATTTCATTAGACTTTGGGAGACTGAATAAAATAAGCCTTTAGATTATGCAAATCTTTGATTTCAGAAAAATGTTTAATATATATTGAATGATTACTGTGTTCTTTATCCACTTGTCCCATCCACAACTCATAAATTAGATACTATTGTTGCACCCATTTTGCAGATAAAAAGGAAAGATACAAAGGATTCTGAGATACACAGGAATTTTTTTCATAGCTAGCAACTAGTAGAGATGGAATTTAAATCTCTGGTGTCTTCCTCCAATGCCCATATTCATGAGCTCCATTCTATTTTATTCTCACTACTAGGGGCCCAGTGCACAAAATTCATGCACTGGATGGGGGGAGTTCCTCAGCCCAGCCTGCCCCCTCTCACATATTGGGAGCACTCAGGGGTTATCCTACTGATGGCTTAGGCCTGCTCCCTGCTTCCCTTGGGGAGCTGGCCTAAGCCCCAGTCTGGCCTCCCTTTGTGGGAGGTGATCAGGCTAATCAGGGGAAGGCACCAACTGCTGCAGCCAATGCCAGTCACCACAGCCACCAAGGTGTTTTCATCAACATGGACTTCAGTCACTTCACCATGAAAAAATGACAACTTTCTTTAGGCATTTTCAAGATGTGCCTTTCAAAGGATATGACCTTTCTTTCTTTCTTTCTTTCTTTCTTTCTTTCTTTCTTTCTTTCTTTCTTTCTTTCTTTCTTTCTTCTTTCTTTCTCACCTGAGGATATGTTTCCATTGATTTTTAGAGAATGTGGAAGAGAAGGGAAAAACAGAGAGAAACATGAAAATGAGAGGAACACTTTGATTGGTTGCCTCCTGCATATGCCCTGACCTGGGCCCTGGCCAGGGAGGAGCCTGCAATCTAGGTACATTCTCTTGGTCAGAATTGAACCCAAACCCTGCAGTCAGCAGACTGAGGCATTATACACTGAGCCAAGCCAGCTAAGACAAGATATGACATTTCTTAGCCCTCTAGCAGTGGACCTTCATTTTTTTTTTTTTTCTCCAGGAGTGTGGTAGAATAACCCTTTTTGGATTCTTATTACCCAAGTTACTAAGAATATCACCAATGGTATATAGGGAGCTTAGCCAATGAGCGGTCAGAAAAGGTGTTCCCTCTATAGTTCACTCCGATCACTGGCTCCACCCCTCCCCAGGCCTATAACCTCTGGCCAAGGATGCAGGCCTGGGCAGGGGACCCCCAGACTCGTGTGATCACTGGCTCTACCCCTGCCCAGGCTTGCAGTCTCTGCCTGAGGCTGCAGGCCTAGGCAGAAGACCCCCAAGCCCCACTGATCTCTGGCTTCACAGAGCCCAGGCCTCTGTGATCACTGGTTCTGATCCTTCCCCCTGCTATCGCCAGCTCTGCCCCTGCCCCACTACAGCCTCTGGCCAAGGCTACAGGCCTGGGCAGGGGACCCCCAGACCCCTGCTTTGCTAGCTCTGCCGGTGCCCAGACCTCTGTGACCTTGGACTCCACCCCTGCCCCTCCAATTACCGGCTATGTCCCTGCCCCCTCCAGTCACTGGCTCCACCCTTGCCCATGCCTTAGGCCTCTGGTGAAGGCCTTTGGCCTGGGTAGGGGACCCTCATCCCCCTGTGATTGCCTGTTCTGCCTCTTGGGCCCCCCGCCTCCCCTGCCACCTGCCTGGCTAACAGGCCTGACCACTTCAGTGGCAGGGCTGAACCGGACTGGGTGCCACCAACTTATGGCTATGGGTGCTACCATCTTGTGGCCATGGGGGAAGCCATCTTTGTGATGGAGTGAAGCCTAATTTGCATATTACTCTTTTATTAGATAGGATGTGGCTATGAGCACTGCCATCTTGTGGCTATGGGGGTGGCCATCTTTGTGATGGAGTGATGCTTAATTTGCATATTATTCTCTTTTAGATAGGATAGTATACATGCTTATACAATGGCCCCTTGGCTAGCAATATAAAAATTCCTTATACACACTAATACATCAAGTAGGTACCCTGAAATCTTAGATATAAATATTCTGTCACCAAAGTTGCATTCCCTTTTGGAAATTAATATTTAGGAATTCATCTTACATGTTAATGTCTTATAAAACAGCCATGTCAACCCAGAGACCCTGATCAACTCTGGGTATGCTGGGTATGCACTGTCCCCTTCCCTCCACACACACCTGGAAAAAAAGTTATCTAAAGACCAAATTCTGAATCCTGGTGATCTTTTCAGATCCTAGCTGAATAGCCAGCCTCCCCTCTCTCTTTATGGTCTTTCCATCTCATCTTTCAGACAATTCTATGTAGTTGTTTAAGAAAAAATTGCTCTGGGATAAATTTTAAAAAGTGTCTATCATCTTAATGTGACAGATAGAAAAGTAACACAGGACTAGAACAATAATCATTTAATTGTTCTCTATTGCTCTGGGAGATGATATTGAGCCTCAAAGAACTGCCTGGGGGAGTATGTGATAAAAATGTTGGTGTCAGAATATGCATTATCTGATTTCTATTCCCAAATCTAGCTGGAGATACAATATTCAGACCAAAAAAAAAAATAAATAAAATTCAATAACCTGAGAATGCAGAGGTTGGGTTTTGTTTTTGCTGTTAGTGACTTTGAGGCTTCCTAAGTAAACAGATTTGACCTTGAGAAACTCACATCTTTCTCATTGGTCAAATCACTAATATTAAAAAACATGCCTATGTAGTTATTAATTGTCCAATTATATAATTGTGATGCTTGTCTTTGTAGCAGAAATATTAAATTAATTAAACAGTGGAGCCATTAGACTATTAAGGGGGTCCTAATGCCTTAATGACCCAGTTGCCTCAAGGTTAAGGTGTCAAAATGTAAGGCCAACCAATCACAAACAGCCAAGGTTTTCCCAAATAAGCAACTGCTTAAATTACAGCCAGTCAAGTCTTTTCCTTGTTCTGCTTCTGTCTATTCTGTAAGTCTTGCCCCTAGCTCCTGTTGTTGAAGTGCTCCTAACCACTTCCAAAGTAGGAATGCTTGGTTTGAATTGATTTTTGCTTAAATAAACTCTTAAAATTTTGAATATGCCTCAGTTAATCTTTTAAAAGAAGCATGTAGAGGGTCCTTAAAATCATCTTATGAAACACTTACATAAGGGACACTTAAAAATCTTCAGCAAATATGTTCATGTGTCTCTCTGCTTGTGGTATGAGGTGGTTTGGGTCAATGGAAAGAAGCAAACAAGTATTCTTCATACTCACAAACCAGGAAAGGAATACTGTCATGCGCAGTGTTTACAAACAACCCCTACCATGATTACTAAATTCAAAGATAGTTTATGGTAGGTAAGCACAAGTTTGAACAAAGAAGGTCTTAGAATTTAAAAGTTTAAGTTACAGATAAAAGGGACTCTATTTTTCCAATGGAATGTTTTCTTGAAATGCTTGAAATATATTTACCAAAAGTAAAAAAAAAATTAAATTAAATGGTTCAATAGATTTTTACAATATCTCAGAGTTGATGCTCATGTATAGCATATTTTAAACTTCCTCACCCAGCTTTGGAGTCCTATCAGCATGTAGGTGCAGTAAAGCTGCCTGAGGTTGGAGCTGTATTCCTCTGTCCTGAATTCTCAGGGTGTGACACTGGCAAGCACTATGTAAATACTGATTAATAAATGAGATACTTGGTCTCCTTGCTCAGAAGTTTCTTTCATCAATGGCAGTTTGGCTGCACAGTTGGCATTAAGCATGTCAACATAAGAAATGTCCAAACCTGTAAGAATTTTTGAGTATTTGAGCAGAACTGACAATTTATCGGGAAGCAAAATCTGAATGGATTGAGAAGATGCTCTGGAGAATGGTAGTTTTGTACCTTATTTTATACATGAGTATCAAAGGAGGAAACTTAAGGAAGATTAAGGGTACTTCATTGGTGGTAGATTAGGGAGGTGGGAGAAAGCAAATCATGGAAATCTCTGAGACTGAATAAGGAGTAAAATGGGGAAACACATACTTCTTATACATTGGTGGGTACAGGATAGTAAACAAGGAATATTTACAGAACCTAGGGATGGTATGCGATGTGGGGTGCGAGTGAGACAATAATGAGGAGCTCTGTGGTCTCCTCCTGTGGTGGGAGATGGTGCCCTGAGGGGTTTGCAAAAAAGGGTTATTCTGACATTCCAAAGATATGTTATTGTAGATGCAAAAAGACAATAGACAGGCTCAGCTAAGGTAAAGAATGACCTCTGTCAAGGAAGATACTGGCCTAGAATATGACTACCCACCATGACTCACTTTTACTAGTAGTTAGGAAGTTCTAATTTCAGATCATCTTATGTGGTCACTTGAGGTCTCTGAGTTTGTAACACCTGCCAGGTAGGCTTCCCCTGAGCCTATCGGGTTTAATATGTGGCCCTCTTTTCCCCCCAAGTATAAACTGGTAGATCTCTTGGTAGGCTGCCCTAGAGGAAATTTAGAAAGGGTCAAAGCAGATGACCTTAATGTGATTTTTAATCTTGAGAGACTATGATTTTAAGACCTTTCAAAGACTTGCAATCTGATGGGCATGATGGAGCCAAGTGCCCACTGCCTTAGTCTCAGAAGTATGACCTCTCTGATAGCATTTGAGGATCTACTGATGAAGATACACTAAGAACTGCTCTTACCCTTTTGGATGCAGGCTGGAACACCATTTTTGTTGTTGTTGTTGTTGTTGTTGTTACACAAATTTAAAACCAGAGCCTTCAAACAATTTTGGAAAAGAATGTTTCATCATATGAGACTCAGAAACGACCTCATCAAGATGTCGGAGGACTTCTCTCAAGGCCTGAAAGCTCCCTGGGAACTATTTGAGTCTGGGGGAGGCACTTCAGAAACCTGAACTTAATTGTCTCTCTTTTTGGCTCCTCTGAGACCTTCACTGCCTCACCATATGGAGGTAATGACACTTGCCACCTTGCATTCATTAGTATAATAGCTTTAATGATTTGGTTTGCTCCTATAAAAAGTGCTATATAAATGCAAATGACACCAGGACTGATAACTAATGGTCTTTACCTGCAAACCACTCATACCCAATGTCCATATATCAGAGAATGAGGAATGTAGAATATTATTTAAGAAAACTGTCCTCTCTTTGTGCTAAATATGGTGACAGTCATTTGTAAAAGCTGTGCCTTTCTCTGGTTCCGTAGCCTGAGTATTTTTGCTGACTGAGGGAGATACTGATGTAATTCATCTTTCAGAAGTGTTAATGCTACTGTGGCAAGATGCTGCATTAAATATGGAGGGAAGGTGGAGGACAGGGGAGTCTGGAGTCTATTTCCAGGTGGGTGAAAATGCAAAGTCCCCAAACCCTAAGTGTATTTAATAGGGAGAGATTTATCATGATTTGTACACTGCCAGCAGAGCACACAAATAGCTTTGCAAGATGAGAAAAGTTTCAACAGCAGGGCTGGAACATTTCAGCATAACAGTGTAGTTCATCCCCATACACCTTGTCTTCTCTGCCCTGTCCAGATATTAGATACCTGCTAATGATGGCATTGGTGATCTCTATGAAGCCAACATTCTAGTTAAATAGCAAAAGCTTCAAGTCTCTTGATTTAAATCTGGAAGAAAGTATCTGGTATTTTTTGTTGCTAGAAATGTACTTCATTTCTCTACTAAGTTCATCTGGCTATTCTGCTATTTTTCTTCTATATGATAAAGAGGCGATATGCAAATTGACCATCACTCCAACGTGCAAGATGGTCACCCCCATGTAGACACAAGATGACCAGCAGGGGAGGGCAGTTGGGGCCAACCAGGCCTGCAGGGGAGGAGAGTTGGGGGGACCCAGGCCTACAGGGGAGAGCAGTTGGGGAAGACCAGGCCAGCAGAGGAGGGCAGTTAGGGGCAATTGGGCCATTAGGGGAGCAGTTAGGCATTGATAAGGCTGGCAGGGGAGTGGTTATGGAGTGATCAGGCTGGTAGGCAGAAGCGGTTATGGGCAATCAGGCAATTAGGCAGGCGAGCGGTTGGGAGCCAGCAGTCCTGGATTGTGAGCAGGATGTCTGACTGCTTGTTTAGGCCCGATCCCAGTGGGGATTCCAGATTGGAGAGGGTGCAGGCTGGGCTGAGGGACACACACTTCCCTTCCCCTTCCCCCTCCCCCCCCCCCAGTGCACAAATCTCATGCACCGGGCCTCTAGTATTATAAAAAACAAATTAAGCTAAAAAGAAGGATAAAGGTGGCTAGCTTTCTTTCTTTTCTTTAGCAGATTGACTCCATTTTTTAAAAAGAGGATATATTTCAAGAGGGTTTAGCTTTTACACTGTGAGCTGGAGCAGTCTCTGTTTTTTTCTGTTAACTGATGTATTCCTTTAATAACCCTGATAATGGTGAACATGTGGCAAAATCCTCTCCCCAGCATAGTACTTAAGTAGCACATGAATTATGAATAAGGAATCTTTACCATTAGCTTAGGCCCCTTAACTTCCTTGGCTTGCCGGGAACTGTTATTTTTACATTCTTTGGAGATTTCCCTTTGACTTCTTACAGTGTCACAACTTGCTCTGATCTTTAATGCTTGCCTTCACTTCCTAGTCCATTAGTTTTACAACTTGACTCATCTGTTTCTTCATCCAAGATCAGGTTTTTCAGTTGTTTATAGATAAATTACTTTTACCGGTTATTGGGGGTTTTCATAATGCCAGTTGAAATGAAACGTTCAGAAAAGAAGAGACTCAAGTACTTAGGTTTTTAAGACATTTAAGTTTCATCCAGGCAGTTAATTCTCCAATTTAAGGTGAGAAGGTTTATATAGTTAGAGAGGCTGATAAGCTTATGAACTGAATTTTAAAATCTCATGTAATTTTCCTTTCAAAAAGAGGTAAACATTAGTAATTTGGGTTCAAAATAGAGTGCACATGATAAGAGAATTAGTCCTGAACTTTTTTTTTATGGGAGGGGGGTATTTTTCCATTCAATCAGGGAAGTAGGTATGAAAAATAGGAGAAATTGATCCTGTAGCCAGCCAATGGTAGATCTTAACAGTAGTAATATTTTAAGTAATTCAACCCCAATTATAGGATTAGAATCATTTGAATTCTCAGCAAATTTTCAAAATTTGAAATTTCATTTTTGTTTCCTCCTCTTGTTTCATTTTTTCATCCTGGTATTATTGGTGGGGCTTTCTATGTCCCCACCTGTAGAAGCAGTGGGAACAGTGGGAATGAGAATTTCCAGAGGCCCCACAGGAGGATGTGGTATCATGGAAAGCTTGATTTCTGTGGAATTAAACCCCTGAGTTTTCAAGGTCCCATCTCCCTTCATCTGGCCATGGAAAAAGTTCCATTTTGTCTTCAGCAGGGCTAAGATCAAAGCCATTGCCCCGAGTCTGAGCTCTATATTTGTATAGTCCAGTCCAGCATCTGGCTAGGTCAGCTTGTGTTCCCAGCTGTAGTTCATTACTTGTAGGTTCCACATGGCTGTGGACCATGTGGCTTCTAGGACCATAGGGCTATGGAGCAAACACAGGTGAGTGCAAGGAAGTAGGAGCAAAGCTAGAGGAGCGCGAGAGAGATGATTTCTTTGTCTGCAGATTATGTAACCCCAGCTTTTCGCAGGCTTGCATTGGCTCCTTCACTCCAGCCAGTGATCTCTGTTTTCAGGTTGGAGTGACAGACAAGCACCTTTTCCACATCACTCCAACTTCATTGTGCATGCACCCATCTTCCCCTTGGTTGAACCTCTTCAGCCCCAGTGATTTGCAGGGAATGAACTATTGGTTCCCTGAAGACTGTGAAGTGTAGCTTCTTAGTGAAGCTGCCCCTTATACTAGTAATGTCTGGCCTCCGCTTTGCTCTCTTTCCATCATTAATATTAGCTAGTTAATTACAACAGTAACAATTGCACTTAGGAAAATCTCTTGTCTGGTCTAGAGTCTTCCTTTTCTTATGTCATTTTCTGGTAAACTTCCTGTGCTCCACTCTATTTGGAAGCATCAGAGGTTGATTTCAGCAGCATTTTAGTGGAATCTAGCATCATCTCTTGGTCTAAAGCAAGGGCTCCAGACCTGGACTCTGTGCCTTCACTGATTGTTGTAATGGGCACATTATTTAACCTTTCTGTGCTGGTTGTCTCAAATTTGAATAAAAGTTAATGACATTTTACCCTATTGGGTTATTGAGGAGATTAAAGAAAAGAATGCACAGTAAGGTACTCAACACCATGCTTGCCGCCTTGTAAACACTCAGCACATGTTACCTTTCATTATGAGGATAAGAATTTCTTTAGGGGAGTTACACAAGTTTTTGAATGCGGGGACCTTGGCTTTTGTTATCTTTACCAGTTGTTAGTGCTGTAATGTACATAACAAAACTACTCAAAATGGTCCTCCACTAATATAAGCAACACCCTATCTAGAAACATAGTAGTTCTTGTTAGGAGCCATCAGAATCCCAAGGATTAACGACTCTCTGAGTACAAGAGTGCTAGCTCTCATTTTTGCTTCTATTAAAGTGTCATATAATGTCCAAAGTACCTCTTAGAATTCTGTGAAAAGGACTAAAGAGAACCTGAGATCTTCTTAAAATTTAAGTGGTATATGAGTCAATAAAATGTTTTCTGGTATGAAAATTCAGCATTAAATAACCAGGACAGGTAACATAGGAATTGTGATAGCATCTAAATCTCTAGTCAGTAGAGGAGGAGGTTAGTACAGGTAGTAAGAGGGCTGTTTTAAGCTCACACTATGAAAAGTACTTTATAGAATCTTGTGTTTGCTGCACTCTCCTGTTTGCAACAGAAAGCAAGGGGGTTGATTTATAAGGCTATGGACCTCAGAGCATGGATTATCCCAGGGGAACAGACTTCAGCATTAAACACAGAGAGAGAATCCAAACACAGGATGTTAACACACGCAGTAAGCCTACATTTGGCAGAGGGCTTAGGCGGAAGCAAATCTTATGTGCAACACTGATATAAATATGGGGTTGAAAATGCACATTAAGTGTAAGAATAAGGAAAAGCTGGAGATTTTGTAAATTTTAAGAAGGGAATTGTAAGTAAACTGAAAAGCAAGTATGAAACAAGGCCCACTTAGAATAAGTGGTTTAGTTGTTCAGAATATAGTGTGGGGCTGAGGATTTCAAAGCATTTTTATATAGAAGGTAAGTTTTAGATTGTTGCGGTTACTGGCTCTCCCCAATCCTTTAAGTGAAAAGTAAATTGTGTTTTTTTAATTTGCTGAGTATTGCATGAGGGACTGTGGTCCCTATGTAACTGAGCACAGATTCAGCTGTGTACCACCACAAAAGCCAAACTTGTTAACTGCTGGTGGGAAGGAAAGTAGCTTATTCAAATACCAGCCACATGAGAAGATGGGAGACTCTCATCCCAAAGCCCATCTCCCCATGTCAGTACAGGCAGAGATTTTTGTAACAGTGAGAGGGAAAACAGAACAAAGAAATCAAGGGAAGTAGATTGAAAGTTCTCAACGTGCAGACCAGCAGTCTATTTGGTTTAGGACCTTGAAACTGGTCAAGTGATGGTCTGGTGTGCATCCTCCTGGTTTTCATTTGAAGGTCAGCAAATCTCCTGGAGCTGGGATGTCCAAAGGTCAGAATCTGTCTCTTTTGAAGTTAGTTCCTAGGATTTTTACACAAACGTGTCATTTATCTACAAGCTAGATATTGTTAGAGTCAGCATTTACAGAAACAATGTCAAAAGAATGGTGGGGTGAGTTACAATTCCCGACTGTTACATCTACAGTGTAAAACTCTAACAAAATCATGAAATAAACTTGCTGGAGGGATTTAAACTCAGCCTTGCTAAGGGGTGGTGTAGCATAATACCTAAAAGATGGGATTTAAATTTAGGCAGGGTAGGATCAAATTCCAACCCTGTGACTTGCTAACTGGGTGATCTTGGGGAAGTTAATTAATGTATCTGAGCCTAAACTATTTTATATAATGTGGAGATAATTTTCTCTTTCTCACAAGATAGTTGTGAGAATTAAATAGCATTATGTGTAGAAAGCATTTAGCACAGTGCCTGCCTTATAGTTGGTGTTTGGTAAGGGTCAGTGATGGCATTGATGCTGACAAGAGCAATGACTAAAAATGGCTTAGGAAGGTAATCTTAGGAAGGATGTTTTTAGTATCAGAAAATGGTCTTAACAGATGCACATTCAAATAAATAAACACACTTCAGTCCCTCAATTGTAGTTGGGAAAAAGGTGAACATCACAATGTCACAAGAGAGAATGTGCTGGGATGGTGGACCTTCACACGTACTGGGACTCAGCTGAGTAAGGAAACGTAATCAACTTTCTCCCCCTGGATTGTGGACCAAGCTCACCTTAGCATGCTTTGCTCTCATCAGTTGGTCAGCCAATGTCGGAAGATCAATGATAAGTTCAGTCAATTCTGACAAATTTGATCCTGAAACTTTAGAAAAAAACTGGAGTAAACCCAATAGTAGAGAAATGATCTTATTAGATTGTCAATGATAGAAAAAAAAAACGCACACTTAGACTTTTTTTTTTTTTTTTTTGGAGTGTAAGAGGTGTTCCTCTTGTAGTGGTGTTCCATGGCTGTAGGAAATCTATGCCCTGAGAAATTAGATGTCTGCAACAATTTTTAATCTCAAAGTATGGCTTTTTTTTTGGTTGCTGTTGCATTGTTGCCCAATGTGAGGAAAAACACAATTTTCCTTAACTTAAAAAAAAATACTTCATGCTAGTCTACTACTTGCAGAAAAGAGATACTTTCCACTGGCTCTGAGAAAACTTCAGCTACCATATTTTTCGGTGTATAAGACGACTGGGCGTATAAGACGACCAACTTTTTTAAAATTAAATCTTTATTGTTCAGATTATTACAGATGTTCCTTTTTTTAACCCTCATAGCTCCCCTCCACCTGGTTCCCCCCCTCCCACCCCGTGCCCTTACCGCCACCACTGTCTTCATCCATAGATGTAAGATTTTTGTCCAGTCTCTTCCCATACCCCTCACACCCCCTCCCTCCTGAGAATTGGCAATGAATAGCAAGAACCTACAACCAAGATTACTCTACCCAGCAAAGCTATCATGTAAAATTGATGGTCAGATAAAGAGCTTCACAGACAAGAAAAAGTTAAAGGAGTAAGTACATCACCACCAAACCAGGATTACTTGAAATGCTGAAGGGCATTCTTCAAGAAGAGGAAAAAGAAGAAAAAGGTAAAAAAATAAAAATTATGAATTACCCCCAACTTTTGAGATTTTCCTGGGTTAAAAAGTCCGAACAGAGACCATATGCGGCACAAAAAGGAGCCAACCAGAGACACTTGCAGTCTGCATCCGGCTCCATTGAAATGAATGGAGTGCAGCTGTTTTTGAGCTCCCCCCCCCATCCCCACCATATGTGGCAACAGCAGATTTTTCCAGTCTGGCTCAGAAGCTTCAGCACCCGCCCTATAAGACAACACCCAGCGTATAAGATGACCCGTAACTTTTGAGAAAATTTTCCTGGGTTAAAAAGTCATCTTATACACAGGAAAATACGGTATTTTGTTTTCTCTTTTCTCAAAAAAAGAAAAGTGGGTATATTGAGACATCTTTGGGATGCATACAGGACAGTTAGCGTAGTCTATAGATACTTGCCCTATCAAAAGATTCAGAAATTAGTCTTTATCAGTCAACCAATTTTCCTGTTTTGTAAACTTCTCTGAATCCATTAATATGTGACAAAGAAAGTTAGCATACAGATGTAACCTCTAACAAGGAAAGCTCAGGTGAACCATAACGAATTGTATTGAAATAGCTGGAGGCCTAGATCACCACAGAGAAAATGCTTAGTGTGTTACTCATACGGCCAAAGTAGTTTATTGAAGACAAAAATCATTAGGCTTGAAAAGCATTCTGCTCAGCTGTTAAATTTGAGTTATCCTTCCTTCCTATCAAATAGTCTCATCTTGTCCTACTCAGCCCTGGTGCACCAGGTTTAGGGGCTCCAGTCACAGTTTGCGGCAAAATACATTTCTCCAGGGTTGTTAGCAGGTAAGGCTGTTCATGCAGAAGTTGCTGATGACAGTGGAAAGCACTCTACTTTGTTACAGGCACACCCACAAGGCTCTGGTTTGTTCAGCTATTTCAGTCTGATGTGCTGGTCTGATTAGTCACAGTGGCAGAAGTGTCCAGCTGAGCCCTCTGAGCAGTCTCACCAACAGTGCAAAGACCTGACGTCTGGAATTGTCATAACTTCTACCTGTGACCGAAAGTTGCCCGGAGCTAATTGGCAAATGGGCTCCAACAGATAGCTTTGGGTGGGAGAGTAGGGAGCCAGCATGTGGATTTTTTCAGAATAGCAGCTCTAACTGGGGAGAGAGAAGGGCAAGACATAGATAAAGTAAACGTGTAGGAAGTATTTCCAATAAGAAAAGACTTCCCTTGGGTCTCCTGGCTTCTCTGGGATCAGATTCCTGTACAGAACCATCTGCTATGTTAATGTTCCTCTCCTCTCCTGTGTCTCTCAGGTAAAGGAATGCCATTTGCCGAATGCTGAACTGTGTACCAGGTACTACATATGTAAATTTAAAGTTCATTTTGTCAGGTGTTAGTATATGTTTCCTGTTTTATAGAAGAAGAAGATGAGAATCTGAGATATGAGTTTGCCCCAGTTCATACAGGTATTGCATACGGATTAGGATTCAAATCCATATAGTATATCCAACTCCTGTGTTTTTAACTGCAATACACAGCTGCCTCATTTCTTCTCTGCTCTTTGCATTCTCTTTTCTACCCGAAAAAGCCTCATTTTTTTTTTTTTTTTTTTTTTTTTTTTTGGTGAATGTACTATCAGGATTCTGCCTGGAGCATCTTCACTGGAGGAGTTGTCTGGACTGGTGGATCATCAGGACAGTTAATACCACTGGGACTGGTATTAATCGCTTCACCACTGGGTGCCAATGCAAAGGGGGAAATGCTGGGCAGACTACTGCAGAAACAGGCTTTAAAAAAGTAACTTTTGTCAAACAAATAACATCAATGATATGTCACTCACTGAGTTCAAATTATTCCCATGCATGTCAAGTCTAATGAAAAACAAAGGCATAAAGACTTATTTATTTATTTCTGTCTGAGGTGAACCCACTGCTGGATCTGTATCAGGTCCAGGCTCACACTTGCTTTTCTGGCATAGTATTATATACTGTAATAGAGCTTAAATTACTGATCTATATATATAAAAGCCTAATACGCTAAGTATCTAACCAAGCAGTAGACTGACCAGTCGCTATGATGTGCACTGACCACTAGGGGTCAGATGCTCCAACCATTAGGTTAGCTTGCTGCTGGGGTCTGGCTGATCAGGACTGGGTGAGATGGGGCCAGACATGCCCTGGAATCTTCCCACAGTCCCTCCCTGGCCACTGGCCCTGATTGGCCCCAATTGGGACTGGTCCCAATCACCAGCCAGGTGGAGGGACTCCACCCATACACAAATTTTGTGCACTGGACCTCTAGTATTTAATAAAAGTACTTATTCCCAGACTCATAGGTCATTGGCCAAGACATTGATGCTACTTATTCCTATTATGCTAATCCCTAACAAGAAATACAGAATTCTTCTGGTTCTAGACCAAGTTCACAGTGAAAGGGGCCAATTTCCAGCCTCCGTTGAATCAGAGGAGCCACACAGTGCAGTTCTGGTCAATTTGCTAAAGCTGGGGGTCTCCAGAAATTTCTGGGAAGCGGTTTCCTATTCTAAAGAAACACATCTTCCTGACATTAATCCTTCCCCATTTCTTTTTCCTTAAATACAGATCTAATGTCAGGAGTCAAAGCCACCATTTGTGATGAGGAAAATATACCATATTATTTATTTTTATTGTTTTATATTGACTTTGTAAGATGATCTTGTTATTTTCAGGTGAAACTTATATATATATATATAATAAAGTTATATATATATAATTTTATATTATATTAAATTTTATATTAAATTATATTATATTATAATTTTATATTATATTAAAATATAATAATTTTATATATATATATAAAATTTTCAACTTAAATCCAGATATTATTTTATTTAATCTTAGTAAAAACTTAGAAAGGTAGGTATTATCCTTCTCAGTATTTTTTTCAGTTGAGACTTAAATTTGGGCTTAATAATAAAAATAATATTTTAATATTAAAGGTAATAGTAACAGTGATAATAATATAAACAATATAAATAATGAACTGAAATTAAATAATACAATATTAATTGAATAATAGCTGCCAGTTTTTGAGTGCTTATTATGTGCCACTTGCATTATATCTGTTTAATCTTTGCAACTCTACACAGGAAGTATTATCACCTTCAGTTTTAAAGATAAGGAAACTGAGGCACAGAAAGGTTAAGCAACTTGCCCAAAGTCACAAAATTCAGAATCAGAGTCAGATCCTTCTGACCACCAAGATTACATGTCTAATTATCTCACTAACCCTTTCTGCCTTTCTGCCTTTCCGCAATCCTGAATGCTTTCTCTCTCCTCCAGGCCTTTGCACAGGCTGTTTCCTGTGGCTAGGACAGTTTTCTCTCCACTCCTTTTCCTTGGCTAAATCTCATTTATGTTTGACATCTCAGCTTAAATATATCTTCTTGGAAGTCTTCCTTGATACTCCCTCCCCTTTGTGTGATTCCATCTTCTCTTGTGTTTACTCCTATCATAACACTTAGTCCACTCTTTTGCATGTTCTATTTATTTATCTTGCTAACGCATCAGAGTGCCATTTTCCCAAATGCTAGCTCTATGCCTTGTTCCCCACCATTCTCCTAGGTTTTAGCTTAGAGTAGATTTCAATGAAAGGTGTCAGAACTGACTGACTCTGTTTTAGTTGGATGCTTGAGGGGTCTAATGATGCCTGGGAGGCTGGAACAAAAACAGGTTTCGGAGAAGGGGGGATGATGGGCTCATTTCCAGAGCACCCAACAGGACTTGCATGCAGGCTCATTCATGCAGTGCCTGGGAAATTATGCTCACCGTTTTAGCATTTACTGCAGTTAGCAGTAGGAGGTCTCTTTAGTCCAAGGTCAAAATAAAAGGAGAGGAAAAAATGCTCTGAAAAAGTGGTCATATGTGTCTGTGGAAGACAAACCTAGACATGTGGTGGGAGTTAAAGGAATGCAGCATTACAAAAAAGAATCCCTCCCACGGATGTCTAAAAATGATGTTCCTAGCAGCTTTAGGTATCACAGTTGTGCAGGCAGAAAAGTATTTGATTAACTCCCTGGCATCATCTCCAAGGTGTGGGTGTCTTGGAAATCTGCGTGCACAATATTCCTTTCAGATAAGCAGTTGGGCATTGTTCTACATATATTACATCACTGCTCTTCAGCACTCTGTACATGGCTGAAGTCATGCACTTTAAAAATCATCCCTCCCAAGGTTAAGATAGCTGTGTTGTGGTCATTTTGTGCCTGGCACTTAGGAGCAAGATAATGAGATTCAAAGATGACTTGAAATAGAATTTTTGAATATACCAGAATGGGCAACATAACTCCCCCCTCCTCACCCCCTGGATTCTCTTCATTCTTTATGCACTGCTCTCTCCTAAAAGGGTTCAGATGGCTCTTTCTCATCTGCATTTCTTCCTTCTGTATTTAGGTTTATGGTGAATCAGACTTGGTTCATTTTAGTGGCAGAGTTAGTCATAGTGTGATATTGAAGTCTGTAGGGGCCACAAAAGAAGAATCTCCAGAAATAATGGGATGAGAATGTGGTTTGTACAGCATCATCCCTACTCTGCCCCTTCTTCACCCCTGAGTCAGAAATACTCTCTAATTGAGTGATTCTCATGGTTAGGGAAGAAGCTTTCCTCCCCAAGTTTCAGAAGCAACCCAGGCGAAGAGAGACCTGTGTTCCCAAATGTCTTACCCATCTGGTAGGGACACTCCTGTGACCTTAGCAGAGTCCATTGATTTCTTAATGATTTAGTTTCTCTATCTGATTTGGTAGTAATGATAATTGATATTTCTAGGTCACAGGAAGACCTAACAGGTTTATTTCTTTGTTAAATTGACTTTGTCAATCAACTCGTAGTGGATGCCAGAAGGAATTTGTTGATAATGACTCTGAAACTTAGCATTGCTTAGTAGATAATTATGTTCTAATCCAGGGGCTGGCAATTTTTATTTTTCAGTATGGGGTTAAATAGGAAATATTTTAGGCTTTGTACACCGTATTGCTACCATTGTAACTAGCTAGCTATTAATACTAATAAGAAGAAAAAAGCAAAGGGGAGGCCAGGTCTTTATAAGTATGGTCATCTGGGAAGCTTCATCGGGAAGCTGTGACTTTACACTTCCCAGGGAACCACTCACTGGTCCATTCCCTGCAAACCAGCCAAAAGGGAAGATGGGCACGTGCGCAATTAAGTCAGGGTGATATAGGGAAGGTTCCTGTCTGTCAGTCTAACCTGGGAACAAAGATCATTGGCTAGGAGGGTGGACCCCAATGTAAGCCTGTGACAATTTGGGAACACATAATCCCCAAAGAATTCTCTCTCTTGTTCCTCTTGTTTGGGCATGCACTTGCTTGCTCCAGAACTTGTGCTAACCTGCCATGTGGCCCTAGGAGTTGCATGGCCCATGGCCGTATGGACCCCACATGCAATGGGCTGTAGCTGGGAACACAGGCTAAGCTAGCCAAGTGCTGGACTGGGCTATGACTAATGTGGAGTGAAGACTCAGAGCAGTGGCTTTGACCTTAGCCCTGCTGAGGACAAAATGGGACATTTTCCATGGCGGGACAGAGGGAAATTCAACCCTGAGGGAGAATTCCCTTAATAGAGCTTTCCATGATACCTCATCCTGCCACAAGGGCCTCGGGAAATTCTTACTCTTTGGCACTCCAAGAAGTCTGCTTCCACCAGAAACAGGTGGGGAAACAGAGGGGACCCCACTGATAACAATATGATTTATATTGCCACGAGTCAACTCTGCCATTGAACCCCCAAAGCAGCCAAGACAATACATAAACACATGGGTGTGGCTGTGTTCCAATAAAAATCTGTTTATATAAACAGGTGGTGGGATCTGGTCCACTACAGGGTCATAGTCTGCTGACATGCCATCTGCAGTATCTTCAGTGGAGAGAGGGAAATTGCTAACACAGGTGCCAGACATTTCCCATCCCTGATATAGAACATGCAAATCTTTTCACTTTTACAGTATCACTGGTTCCTCTCAACCAACACATGAAGCAGCTAAGCTGCAGCTACACCTAGGATACTGGTGCCTCCTGGTTGAGAGCACAAACTTTGGAAAAAGTAGGGTTGGAATCAAGCTTTGTATTTATAACCTAAATGAACTGGCAGACTATTATTATCCTCTTAGTGCCTCAGCCACCTAATTTATTAATAGAGCACAATAATAGTATCTATCTCTGGTATAAAGGGCCCTTTAATAGATGTTCTTGATAAATACAATTATTATTATTATCTTTAGTACCTATGAACTGGGGCTAACCTCATGGCAATTATGTATATTAAATGCAGTAGTCTATGTAAAGCTTATAGCATAATGTTTAGTACATGTAATGATTAATAAATTGTTAGCTAGTGTTTAAATTCCGTTTTATCAATAAAGGAAGTTTAAAATGATCAAATAGCTCGGGAAAGCTTTATAGTGGATAATAGCAAATGTGGGACAGAAATCTAGTTCTTTGGACACCAGATATCATGCCCTGTCCACTAAAAATGAGTAAATGTGTTGAAACTCCCCAAAAAGGTACAAAATGAAAATCAAGTGGAAATATTTTTCATTAGAAGTGGTATAGTATAGACAAACCCTAACTTTCCATTAGTTTCATTGATTGATTGGTTTTTAGTCATATATTTTTTTGTAAAAATTTCTTAAAATTTTTATTGATTGATCTGAGAGGGAGGGAGAGAGAGAGAAACATCCATTTGTTGTTCCACTTATTTATGCATTCATTGGTTGCCTCTGGTATGTGCCTTGACTGGGGTTCAAACCCACAACCTTGGCGTATCAGGACAATGCTCCAACCAACTGAGCTATCTGGCCAGGGTCTCTTTTTAAAATTTCTTAATTTGTGATATGTTTTCTTTTTATGCTAGTTAGGATGCAACTTGTTCCTGGGAATAGAATGCAGGCTTGAGAATTATCTTTTCTCCAGATATGGCTCATCCTTTATGAAATAGACCTCATTACCCTAAATGCTCATATTTTATTCCATGTAGGTACCATACTCTTGACCTCCTTTGAGTGGAGAAAATGGTGCACTTATAAACCAAAGTAGGGGGGAGGCTAAAGACCTCTGACTCTGTGCTTGTGTTGCTCAAAAGGATGATTTGGGTCAGTGAGATTAACTTCCACCGTCCTCTCTCTTCCATGGAGAGTGACTGCGTTGTGAAGGCCTTCAGAGAGGAGAAAGAACTTGGAAAGTCATTAAAAGTGAATAAAAATTTAGCAAGAACAGAAGGGAAAAGTTATTACAGGCAGAAAGCACAGACTAAGCAAAGAAGGGTGGATTGGAAAGGAGAGAGAGAGATCCTAAAAAGAACTGCCAGGAAGCTTTTGAGACTGTTGCTTGGTAACCACCTAGCACAGTTTGGTGGCTTTTAGTTGAATGATTCAAATAACTCTCTGCTGCCCAGTTTCATTTTATACCCCTTTAAGGATGAACACTTGGAGTGGAACCTAATTCTAAGTTAGCAGCTGATACCAACATCAGTGACAGGGAGTTATCTCAGGAATGTCTCCTCTTAAGTCACAGAGTAAGCTCTTGCCTCCTCCCCTAGAGACACCCATGGATTTACTTACCCATCTGGCCCTGGGACTAAGAGATCCCTGATGAACTTGAGTGAAACTCATCTTTGTAAATACTGTTTTCACGACTAATATCTAACTCTAGAAGAAGACATCAAACTTTAAACAGAAGGAAGATGCGGAAGAAAATACCCAAGGGAAGTGGAAATGAGTATTAATGAGTATTTTCACTTATTTAAAGAAAACAAACACTTTCAAATGATGGCACTTCCAGCACTGGCGGGCGATGGAGGGAAAAATTTGTTAAGATCCTATGTGTTTTTCGATGATACTTCTTCCCCCCTCAGTGAATAAGTTAATAAAATATTGAGAGCTGTTTTGGAGATAACAGTCACACAAGAACTTAGAGTAGATGTACACTGCGGCCGTGACTGCCTATTGATGCTAACCCAAACTATATCCTACTTGTCTGCAGAGAACAGTAGAGGTTCTGGTCATGACTCACAAGTGGTATGTCCAGAAGAATGTGGGAGACCAACATGGGCATATCAGGCTTGAATGGGCCTCGTGGATCCTTCCAAGCCTGGGGAATTGTAAGAGCTATCTCCCTACCTCTGCCTCCATTTGCTTTTCACTTCTTTTCCTTTTCTCTCTCCACTCCCACATGCACACATTGAAGAGAAGAAAGAGGATGTTTCTGGCTTGCTAGCAAACACAGAAATAATGCCCAGATTCAGAAAAGCAGAGAGAGAAGACCACATTTTGAATAGCTGAATGGAGGACCCTTCAGAAGGAAAGAGACTTGTAGGTGTCATTTGGTTCTTCCCACTTGATCACTTGTTTTGTTTCAATGGTTAAAGTTCTTGTGAACTTCTGTAATTAGCAATTTCTGAGACAGTTTTTGAAAGAATGACAGAGTAGCTCCATCAAACAGAATTCCATCTCTGCAATCCAATTGAATGTTTAATGTACATTTCTCAAACTTCCTGAAAGAATGAAATTACCCAGAGAACTCTTGTGGGTCTAATCATGTTCTTTTTGTTGTTGTCTTTTGGTTCATATATTGGGAAAAAATGAGTCATACTTGATAAAGGGGTTGATATCATCCACTCATGCAAATTATGTGTATGGTGTATGAACAGGGGCAGAATAATGCAGAATGCCATAGGGTGGGCAATGTTCCTTCCTGTATTTGAGTGTTGACTTTGCAGATTGCAACTTTCAACATCTTGATCTATGAGCTACTGGTCTGCAGCCAACTCTGCCAAGAAGTTGTGTGTGAGTGTGTACCAAAACTCTGGTTCATCACAAAATGTCAAACTATTATATTTATGTGATTCTCTCTGCCTCTGTGAAAGACTGTTTGCCAAGTCAGACTGCCAGACACGAATTATGGTAATAGCAATAATGGTTATTTATCATTCGTTTTGTGATTGGCACTATTCTAGGTGCATCTCCTCATTTAATCTATCCAATGTTTCCTGAGTAGATATTTATCACCTCAATTATAATAATCTCAGGAGGCTAAATGAATATACTCAACTTCAGGTCTTCTTATCTCTAATTGTGCTATTTTATAGCCTCCTGGATCCAGTTTTGGAATTGCACTGTGAAATCCACCATAACTTTTATAACATTCCCATAAAATGTAAGACAGTGAGATAGGATATTTATTCATAATGTATGACAAAGCCAGCAATTTAAAATGCTTCCATATCTGTGGTACTTAATTTAACATAGACTTTTTTTATTTTTTCAAATTGTTCTGTTTCTTGTTTGGAGTCCAATTCTTGAGGAAAATTGTTTTATTATACTTTTTTTATTGTATTCTCGTCTGGGCCTAATATGAAATAAGAACTCCAATTACTGCAAATACAAGAGAACAGACAAGATTTTAACATGTATATCCCCCAACCGAAGGTGAAATGTTTTCACATGGTTCCTGTGGAATCACATTTTATGTGAGGATTAGATTCTCAAGTCAGCACACATGATAATTATTTGTTAGTCTTTTCTCCAGCTTCAAATTGCTTTTCTAACCCAACCCTCGATTGTCAGCTGTGTGCATTTTGGATGGGATATTCTCATTACAACTCCAGAGAGGGCCCTGATTGAATTAATTAATCAGGAATTTCATCTCTTTGGCTGTAGTTATTGATTCAGGGGTGTCACATGAGACAAGAAAAAAAAATGAAGCTTATTTTAGTTTGAGCTCTAAGAAAAGTAAACTTTTCTATAGATCAAGATGACCAAGAAGGAAGGATCTTTATATGAACCCACACAACCTGAAAACGGAGAGCTAAAACATGGTGAGAAAGACCTGTGTTAAGTCCTGAGTCATCCCTAACCCAGGACTAGGAACCAATAGCTTTCTTATTGCTTAAGAATTTGAGTTGATTCTTCTGTTTCTAATAACATGAGGTTTACTTGATTCCCTAGGAAAAATTAAGAAAAATCTCATGTAATTACATTACAGATAGTCACAAAAATCTCACAAAAGGACTAATACAACTAGTTTTTGTTATTGTTCTCTATTATGGAAGCAGATTGCTCTTTCTTGGTTTGGGCAAGTGATGAGGTAACACTTTCATTTAAGGGCTATGTTAGAAAAAACTATACTTCATTCAGATCTAGAATAACAGCCTATATAGTGAGATGCTCAAAATGCATAAGGCAAGTTGAAACTGAGTTCATCCAAGGAAACAGATTTTTGTGATAGCTCTAAGACCTTTGTTCATTAAGTGAATGTCAGGTAGTATTAGTCAGTTCAAGCTG
>PVJC01018849.1:0-30896 GCA_004026665.1 Murina feae | reverse complement strand
GGGGCACCCATACGACTGTCAGCTGATTTCTCAACAGAAACTTTGCAGGCCAGAAGGGAGTGGCAAGAACTAATCAAAGTGATGAATAGCAAGAACCTACAGCCAAAACTACTTTACCCAGCAAAGCTATCGTTCAGAATTGAAGGTCGGATAAAGTGCTTCACAGACAAGAAAAAGCTAAAAGAGTTCATCACTACCCAACCAGTATTATATGAAATGCTGAAAGGTATCCTTTGAGAAGAGGAAGAAGAAAAAGGAAAGTAAAAATTATGAACAACAAATACATATCTATCAACAAGTGAACCTAAGAATAAAGTGAATAAAAAATCTGATGAACAGAATAAACTGGTGAATAGAATCAGAGGAATAGAAAGGGAGTGGACTGACAATTTTGGGGGGTTAAGGATGTTGGGGGTGCGTGAAGAGAATGGACAATAATCGTACACCTATGGATGAGGACAGTGGGGGGGGGGGCAAGGACAGAAGGTGGGGTGGGAACTGGGAGGAGGGGAGCTATGGGGGAAAAAATAGGAACAACTGTAATAATCTGAACAATAAAGATAAATAAATAAATTTTTAAAAAAAGATAGTAAATTATTCCTCTTAAGTACTAAATACAAAGAACTAAATACAAATAAGTAACTTTAAGAGGAAATTTTTTTATAAAGGTAAGGTTTTAACGGAGTCCAACAATGAATGATTTCTCTGAGATTTTAATTTCACATATTCATGAGGTATAGGGCCTACAGACTATTGAAACTTAGCAATTGCAGTTGAACTCTCGATATTGCTATGCTTGATAAAGTCAAAAGAAAATAAATGGTATCTGAATAAAAGGAAGGCCACGAATACATTGAGAAATTTCTGGAAAAACTTACAGAGGCTTTCAATATATCACTTGGAGAATCTAACAAAGTTATAGACAGAGAGAGTAAGTCCATAGATATTTCCACTTATGAACAGATATGCACACATACAGGCACAACTTAATTACAATAAAGAGTATTACATGTGCTCAATGTTATACCTAGCTGCTCCAGAATTTCACAAGCCATCAAGATAGTGCACACACACCTAGAACAAGATCTCTCCTTCTAAGATAGGGCATCTGAATGACTTGGCACATAGGGTCTAAGATCATTCTTGCTGGTTATCTACATCATCTTTGTCATAAAGAGAGAAAGTTCTAGAGACATCCACCCCTCCCTAAATCTTGACCCGAACACTACAATCTGCCTTTAACATATCATAATTAATATTCAAATAGATTTTATCCTGTTGTTTTAGTCTCAAGAATGCTCTCTTACTCTCAGGTAACATCTTCTGTAGTTCACACTAATCCTCAAATGTCTTTGTACATCTACTGTTCTGTCTCATTACCCATCCTTCCTCAAATCCTGAAACTATTCCTATATGTCCTGTGAAATGAATGGTCCATTATCACCTCACGCCTTCATCATACTCTAAACCTTTTCTTCAAATTTTGTTCCAATGGAAATCTAAACCTCTTCCTGAGGATCTCGGTTAATTCTACTTACCATAGACCTCTTTATTCTAAACTAGTGTCCTTGTTCAGCATTACGATGTTCAACTGTTTGTCCATCCTTCATCAAGGAGGAGAAGGAGGAGGCTAGATTGGGGAGAGGAGAAAAAGGAAGGGGAAGAGTAAAAGAGAATAACTGGAATGCATCTCATTTCATTGGATTATATCACATTGTATTCGTCATTGTTGCTATTTTGGACTGTTCTCAAATTAAAACTTGTGTTATTGTGATTAAATATGTTATCTATTTGGGGGGAAATTATGGAGAAAATTGATGTTTCTAACTCTATCCCTTTCCCTTCCTCTCTGTAAAAAAATCAATAAAATATAATTTTTAAAAAGAAAGAAAAATAATTATACCTTAGACCACAAAGAAAACCTCAATAAATTTTTACAAGGAGATGATTCAGATGCTATAATCCATGGTTACAATACTTCCAACCTAAAATGTGACTTCAAAAAGAATGTAAAGGAGAAAAATAGCCTCATCAACATTTTAAATTTTAACTTAATACTTCTTGAACCTAAATGTTAAAAGCCATAATTACAAAAGACTTAGAAAACAATAAACATAAGAATACTGTATAATAACACCTATAACATGGAACAAGAGTCAAGGAAGAAAGAAAATTATAAACTGGGTATTTTTGTCCAAGGAGTTACAAAGAAAAGCATAAAATAAACTTATGGAAAGCAGGAATGCCTCAAGGGTAAGAAAATATAGACTTCAGACCTGCCTGAGCTCTTCAGTGTATAATTTGTAATGCTCAGTCAATATTTGACAAAGGAGGCAAACACCATTTATTGGGGAAATTGGGCAGATACATGCCCAAAAACAACAACAAAAAACCTAAACAAAATTAGACCACCAACTTACACCATACACAAAAATAAACTCAAAATGGATAAAATTCTTATATGTAAGATGTAAAACCATAAAAAATCCTAGAATAAATCATTGACAGCAAAATATCATATATCTCTTGTAGCAATATGTTTATGGATACATCTCATAGGACAATGGAAATTAAGAAGGAAATAAACAAATTGGATTACATCAACATAAAGAGCTTCTGCACAGCAAAACACATCATTAATAATATAACAAAAGAACCCACTGCCTTGGAGAACTTATTTGCCAATGATACATCTGTTAATCTCCAAAGTCTACAGGGAACTCATACAACTTAACAAGAGGAAGATAATCCAATTTAAAAGTGGCAAAGGACCCAAATAGACACTTCTCCAAAATGGACATACAGGAGGCCAAGAGGCATATGCAAACATGCTCAAAGTCACCAGTCATCCCAGAGATGCAAATCAAAATGACAATGAGGTAGCATCACCTGTCAGAATGGCTATCATCAACAAATCAACAAAGGAGAAGTGTTGGCGAGGATGTGGAGAAAAGGGAACCCTGGTACACTGCTGGTGGGAATACAGACTGTTTCAGCCACTGTGGAAAATAGTTTGGAGTTTCCTCAAAAAATTAAAAATGAAACTTCCATTTGATCCCACTTCTAGAAATATATCCCAAGAATTTAAAACACCCATCAGAAAGAATATATTCACCCCTATGTTAATAGCAGCACAATTTATAATAGCTAAGATTTGGAAACAACCTAAGTGCCCATCAGCGGATGAATGGATTAAAAAGCTGTAGTATATCTATATAATGGAATACTATGCTGCTATAAAAAAGGAAGAATTCTTACCATTTGTAACAGCATGGATGGACCTAGAGAGTATTGTGCTAAGCGAAACAAGCCAGTTGGAGAAAGATAAGTATCACATGATCTCACTCACATGTGGAATCTAATGAACAACACAAACTGATAAACAAAAAGAGACCCAGAGACATAAAAACATGGAACAGACTGTCAATCTCAGAGGGAAGGTAAGAAAGGGTGGAGGGGGTGAAGAGATCAACCAGTGAACTCATATGTGTATATGCATAAGCCATAGTCCCAGACAATAGGGTGGTGAAGGCTTGGGGAGGAATCGAGTGGAAGAAGGCAATGGGAGAAAAAAAGGGACATGTGCAATACTTTCAACAACAAAGATTTATTTTAAAACATAGAACTGTTTCATTGAAACTCATTTGGCCCATGTCAGAGGCTTTAATCAACACTATGCTTCTCATAACATCTGCCAAATGGCCCACCTAGGCTATCATAATTTTGAACTGCAAAGCACTAAATATTTCATGAAACCTGTTGCAGAAGTTCACTATGACAAATTTACTTATTTCTATACAGCAAGTCTTTAGAGTAACTTGTAAAGGAATAAACAAGCTTCGTATGAAAGACACATTGAACATCCCCCAAAACATTTTGTAGCACCTTGTGAACTCTAATCATCCCACCCCTCTGGGGCTCCTGCTTCTGTTTTGGTGATTTGGAAGCAAGATTAAAGTAGATAAAGCATTTACTACAAGAGAGGTTGCCTCTGCAACATACAATGGGATTTGTAAACTTAGCCCTATGCCCCCACTATTAGTCTTATTAATGATTCTGAGCCACAACCTCTCTTGAGATAACATCATTTTTTCTCTGTATCCTTGAGCTTTGAGAAGCCTACTGCAATCTTGATTTTTTTTTTTTTTTTAGCCTTTCATTAAACTTAAGCCTAGAATTAAGGGAAGGCTAAAGGAAAAGGATTAGAGGGGTTTACTCAACACTGTCAGAGAAAGAAAATTCCCTGCCTTGCTGCCAAATATATTAAACTCCCGATCTTGCAATTGCATACAATTATCACTGGCGTTAGATCTATGTCAATTAGACCTAGTGCTGGAGAAAACTATTGAACCAGCTCCCTCTTTCAATGTCATTCAAAAACTCTAATGGGTTTGAAAAATGTGTTTCTTTCTTAAGTAGTGCTGTAGTAATCTAGGTATTATTAAAGTATATCATTAAAGTTCATTACTATGGGAGTATTTCAGAGAATTTATGGGCTTTGGGGAGGGTACTTCTAAGACATGTGTGTTCACGAAAAATACTTTGAATTAAAAATGTTAAAGTACAGTGTTTCCTATCATCAAACATATTTTAGGTATTATAAGCAGATTGATAACATTTTTGCTTATATTTCAAAGGTCCCAATTTTTATAACATACATTTACATTAATAACATTAACTAATTTATATTTTTTAATAAATTCATAAATGCAATTTTATTCAATAATCCTTTTTGTTGTTGTTGTTGTTTGTAAAGAAGAAAAAAATAAGGCACAAAAGTCCAAACTTGTATGGCACACTTTTTTCTTCTCTCCTGCTTCTCTCTGATATTTATATGTTGGCCCTAATTGTCAATAAACTATTGGAAAAATAATAGATGTATAAATTTCATAAGAGATTGCAAATCGTTTTTGGAAAGCATAGCTTAGAGACATTATTTTTCATCCTTTCTTTTTGGATTAGTGCAAAAGCTCATAGACTCACCTATGCATTGAGCCCCAGTGGGTTTTGGATAGTCTATTCTGTTTTGTAAAGCATGCCTTATTAAACAAATCACTCTCAACCAAAGCTGATCTAGGTATTAAAGCTCTCCCTATTTCTGTAGTGAACACAAAGAAGTCATTTGCCACTTTTTGATTAACCACTTTATTCTCTAACTAGGGCAGAACTATTAAAATAATAATAAAAGCGTAATATGGTAATTAGACCAGACATCCTTCCAGACAACCTTCTGGATGAAGCCAGGGCTGCAGCCTCGGGATCCAGGAAGTCGCCAAAGCTGAGAGGGAGGAACCTAGGCAGCTGTCATGGCTGTGAAGGCTTACTCTTGCACAAATTTTGTGCATCAGGCCTCTAGTTTAATAATAAATATAATATTTGTTTACATGTTTTTACTAGTTAGAAGTACATGTGAGGTATTTTAATGTGTTCATATAACCAGACCTTAACAAGTTACGTATGTATGTATGAGTTCTGTAGGTCAGGTACAGTGTGAAGTGACAGATACAGAGAGAAGTAGGATGAAAGCAAGGACTTCAAAGGGCCCAGTATCCAGTAGGAGATAAGTAAAACAGTAATTATAAAACTTTCTACATACCCAAACTGCAGGAAACACAGAACAAGATGAAAATTCGATAAGTGATTCTTAGTTAAGGACAGGCAAACCTAAGGGCATGGTCCTGGTGTTGGGGAAAATGGGGCAGGTTTCTCATAAAAGAAAATTCAAAGCTAAATTCTGAAGAACAGATAGAATGATGTATTATATAATTGTACACCTGAAACCTATTTAATTTTATTAACCAATGTCACCCCAATAAATGTGATTAAAATAAATTTGTAAATAAAAAAAGAACTTAAAATAAATGTTTAAAATATGCCCAAGAGGAAAATTTAGGGAAGAATATTCTAGGCAAAGAAAAAAAGTTTTGCCAAATCTGATGAAACCATGGAACAAATAAGGTGCTGAACATATCTTATATTCTTAACAAAAAGCATATAAGAAAGAAAAATACATACCATGAAATCATTAATTTAAAAGAAAAAGCAGTAGTAGCTATTTTAGTATCAGATAAACCACACTTTAGAATATAGAAAATTATTAGAGACAAAGGACAATGTAACATAACAAAAAGAGCTTACACCACTAGGATATAAGGATCCTAAATATGTGTGCTGAAAACAACAGCGCCTCAACAAACATGAAGCAAACATTGAGAGAGTTAAAAGAAAAGTAGACAAATCCACAACAATTTGTGACTTCAACAACGATGGAACTATCACAAAGGTTAGCACAGATCTAAAAGATCTGAACAGCACAATTAGCTAAGAGGATCTCATTGACATGTATAGAACACTCTGAACAACAATAAAAATGCATATTTTCTTTCAAGAATTATGGAATAATCATAAAGATAGACCATATCCTGAGATTTTTTTTAAAAAACTGAAACAAAAATAGAAATCATAGCAGTAGAATACAGGAAAAAAATATCTAAATCATTGAAAATTAAAACAAACACTACTAAGTAATCTATGTACTAAAAAGAAATTCAAATCAAAAAATGGAAAATACATAGAATAGAATAAAAACTACAAATATAGCATATTAAAATATGTAAGGTGCGGCTAAATCAGTGCTGAGAAGTACAGTTTTAGCATTAAATGCTTACATTCATAGAAAGGAAAGGTCTCAAATCAGTCACCACGGATCCTACCTGAAGTCACTAGAAAAGGACTAGTTGTTTTATTAAGCTTTTATTTTAACCAAAATAAAGGAGAAGAAATAAAACAGTCAAGATAATAATAGATCAAAGGAATTGAAAACAGGAAATTGATGGAGAAAGTCAATGATACAAAGCTGATTCTTCAAAAAATAAAGAATCAAACCAATTGATAAATCTCTAGCAAGGTTGAGAAAGATCAGAACAAACAACCCATATCAGGAGTAAAAAAGTTATTACTGTCACTGCTAATCCTGCCCCAACTTCAGAATAAGAAAATCATAATATGCAAGTCATACTGTGTTCCTAAATTTGATAACTTGGGAAAAATGGACAACTTAGAATGAAGAGAAGAGGATGCTTACCAACTCATTTTATTAGGGCAATATCACCCCAACTCTAAAACCAGAGAGTGAAAAAAATACAAAACAAAAAACCAAACTACATTCCAATATATCCCATGATATTTGACACAATATTAGCAAACTGAATCTATCGATGTAGAAAGAATACTGCTCATCTAAGTAGAATTTACTTCAAGTGTACAAGGCTGGTTGCACATTTAAAAATTAATCCATGTAATGCAACATATCAATAGGTTAAAAAGACAAAATATGATTATGTCAATTAGTACAGAAGAAAATTATGTCATGGGATGATACTCAACAAGCTGAGACACACTGTGTAGGGCACAATGAAGTAATTTAAAGTTCATTTATTTCTTACAGAATAATAATGTGACATTATGCATTAAACCAGAGACCCAATGCACAGAATTCTCGCACTGGTAGGGTCCCTAGCAGCTGCCAGGCTGCCAACCGGGTACTCCCTCTCTTCCTCTGGCTGCCTGCCACCACTGGCCAGGGCCTCCCTCCCTTCCCCTGGTCAAACTCCCAAACTAACTCCCAGTTAATGGGACAATTTGTATACTATACTCTTATTACATAGAACAGTTAGGGCTGAATTGACAGACATTCCCTGTATTTTTAATAAACACAAATAAAACCAATATATTTCCATCTATAGGAGGCAAAAGTAAATCTATATGTACATTTTTTAAACTCCATTTATTTTGGAGAGATACAAACATAAATAAGTGTGTGTGTGTGTGTGTGTGTGTGTGTGTGTGTGTGTGTGTGTGTAGTGTGTGTCTTTATGATAGTTCATCCATCTCTTCTAAAATTATTTCTTTAAGGTTGAACACATATATGTTTTCATTTCAAAGAAGTGAGACTGCTTTTCAATGAAGGTAAATTCTAAAAGGCCTTTGCATTTGGTCCTGTTGTTCTTTCCCTTATAAAATATGAAGGCTGCAATTTTCTGAGTCCTTACCAACGCTGGAGGTCTGGAGGTCTGGAGGTCGCTTGCTTTCCTTCCTCCCTTCCTCTCCCTTCTCTCTCCCTTCCCTGCTCCCTCTCTCCCCATCTTTTTCTTGTCAATGCTACTGGGACATCATTTACATTTTAAATTGCCATTTTCTGGATTACTCTTCAGAATGAATGTGTTCCCATAAGACATTTGCACATTCATATTCTTTCTTTTATCATTTTTTAAATAACTATGCTTCTTTTTTACCTTTGTTATTATAATATTAACTCAACATATTGCAAATGTCCCTAGAGAGAACTCCTGGTGAAATATAGTCTTTTAAGACGTAACTTGCTATTGTCACTTGTGCTGCCAATGTAATGTCAATGTGATTGTTGTCATAGTCACCTGTAAGCATCCCTGCAGCTTTTGTTTTGTTGGTTTGTTTGTTTTTTAATTTTTCACATTTCCTTGAAGAGGCAGTGAGGTGCTCACACTTGACAAAAAAAATATACCTTGACACTTTTTCTCAGGGAAAATCAACCAGAAATCTACTTTTTATGATTTTATAGTGCTGTGTTTATATCATAAAATTTAGTCTTTAATATAGATATTAAGAGTGTGGATTGTATGCTAGATTATTTGAATTTAATTCTAATTTGGGACTATTCTATTGTGACATTGGAAAACATACTCTTTTAGTCTCAGCTTCCTTACATGTAAAGTAAGGACTATATCGTAATGTTATTGGAGGATTAAAAGTGTTGGAATATGGGCCATTTTTGGTAAAGGACCAGAACATAAGTGAGAATGAACTCAATGAAGTAATTTTACTTCAGTCCCTTTCCCTATATTAGCCCTCTGTGCCAATGCCAGGTCTCTGTTATTATATTGCAAGTTCCTAGAGGAAAGAGAATATATTTCTAATAATTTTGCAGCTCCAGAGTAACTAATATATATTTTATGTTCTACAGATACTTGCTTTCTCTGCATAAAATATGGATTTTCTCCAAGCACAATATCTGACAAGTAGCTCACAGCTCAACTGCCTCTTCCTCAGAAAGTTCCTCACTAAAGCAAAACAAACACTGTCACATTACTCTGTGTTTTTATCCTAGGTATCGAAATTTTATTTATTTATTTACATATTTATTAGCTTCACTCACTCTGTGAGATATGGACTTTGATGTGTTCCTACACCTAGATAAATACCTGGCATCTAGTAGTATACAATGAATGCTTATTGACTAAGTGCATGTGAGAGTCATTTATTTTATCTTTGTTGTTTCAGAAGCATGTAGTTTCCAAAATATGTTGTTAACTGGCTGGACTATTGGTCTCTTATCTAGACCAATGAATCTACTTTAATATGCTCCTATAGATTTTAATTTATTACTTTATTTTTAAATAAAATGTATACAATGGAGTATTATATTCTATGCTGTAAAGACTATTTCTTAGTTATATCTCCTGTGCACTGGTATTTAACACAGAAGATGATAATGGCTGACCACTTTATTTAGACACTGATTTCAAAACTTTTGGGGATTTGGAATACTTTAATGGAACATTTTGTGATCAAATAAACTAGGATTCCAACAAAATCTGTTGCAACACACTAAATTAAACATGAGTTCTATAATAATAACGGTATTTTCACTATTCTTTAAATTTATTCTGGGAAGGCTCTCACACATGCATTCAGATTTTTAGCAGATTATTTCCACGAGTCTCATATATTTGATGCATCATGTTACTTTATTTTATGCTTATTTTGGTTAAAAGTAGGTCCTATGCACTATGGAACAAAGTCATGATTAAAGGAAAATGAGAGTTTTCTCTAAAAAATGGACATCAGTTATTCTCACTAGAAAACCATTCTACTTGGATCAATTTGCTTTAAGAGAAGTTTCCCTCTTACTATTAGTCATATAGAAAGTGAGGGGGCGGGGGGAACCAACATGGGATTTTTGGCAATACTAGAAATATAGGGAAAATCCTGTGCATGTCTGCTTACTCTGTTGATTATTAAGATGTGTTGGTTATTAGGATGAGACCCACTACTCACTGAGGCCCTGAAAGATGTGCTCACCAACTCATAAGAGGGATGAGCCAAACTTGGTGAGCTTCCGGCACAGAGGATTATGGTCTATACCCTAGCTCTTGTTAAATCCATCCTAAAAGAACTGTGTTCTTGCCTTTATATCATGATAGGAGAATTAGATAATATATGGAGTTGGATTGGGTGGCATAGTAGCACTAAATTACTCTCTGGAATAAATAAAACAAAATCTAGTTTAGAGTCCCCATGAAATCTTTGAGTGGAAATCTTTCAAAACAAACTTAGTATCTCTATTTTTTTAATTGAATTGATTGGGGTGACATTGGTTAATAAAATTACATAGGTTTCAGGTATAAAATTCTGTAATATATCACCTGTATATTTTATTGTATGGTCACCACACCAAGTTAAGTTTCCTTCCATCACCATGTATTCCACCTGTTCCTCCTTCTACCTCTCCTCATCCTCCTTTTACTCTGGGAATCACTGTACTGTTTCCTGTGTCTATGAGTTCTTTGTCTTTTCTTAATATTTTCACATTGTCAACTCAGCCCCATAAACCCCTTCTCTTCTGATGTCTGTCAATCTGTTCTCTACTAGTCTGTTACTGTTTTGTTTGATGATTTATTTGTGTATGTATTTATTTCATTTTATTTGACTTTTTTCCATCACAATTTGTTCACCCTATGCCTTCTTCTGCCTCCTCCCAACCACCTCCACCCCTACAATCACCATACTGTTGTCCATGTCCATGAGTTCTCTTTTCTTTTCTTTTTTGCTCAATTCTTCCACCCACCAAAGGCCCCTCCTCACTGAGCTGTCTGCCCTGTGTGTTAGTTTATTTTGTTCATTAGATTTCACATACGAGTGAAGTCATATGGTACTTACCTTTCTCTGACTTGATTTCATTTAGCATAATAAGAGTGTAGGACCCTAACCTGTTTGGCTCAGTGGATAGAGCATCAGCCTGCGGACTCAAGGGTCCCAGGGTCGATTCGGGTCAAGGGCATGTACCTTGGTTGTGGGCACATCCCCAGTAGGAGGTGTGCAGGAAGCAGCTGATCGATGTTTCTCTGTCATCACTGTTTCTAACTCTCTATCCCTCTCCTTTCCTCTCTGTAAAAAAAAAATCAATAAAATATATTTTTAAAAAAGAATGTAGGTATTTTGCATGGCAAAATTGTGGACAACTAGACATCAAGGTGGGTGGAAGCATAAATAATATTACAAAATATAAGTTTATTAATTTGGTCTTATGCAAATATAGTTTTTATATTTTTCCCCTCTATGTTTTCTTTGTGTATTTAGTCTTACTTCATTTGCTAGAAATGTCTGGTGAGTAATATTAGCCTGCTAGATTGTCCAGAATATGTTTATGATTTTTGATTAGCATCATTATAGACATTGATTAAAATTATCTCAGGAGCAAAGTATTGAAGAGATTATCAAAGAGAATTCATCCTTACTAATTGTGCAACCAGCTGAATAAAATTGGACAAGGCAAATAGTAATTACAATACCTATCTATTGCTCTGTTACTTCAATCATTCAGGAACCATCAATTGCATGGTTCTATCTATTTTGTGTCAGCCACTGTGCTAAGAACCAGAAAGAAAGCAGTTAATACGCATACTTTTATCCCTACTCAGTTTAAAGTATATCTTCTATAATAAAAATTTTATATAATGATTATCAGTAGCAATATATTAATATTTACTCACTTTTGAGTGTGATCATCCTATATGACATATCCTATTTGTTTTGGGTGCTAAGTGCTGAATTTGCTATAAATTAAATTTAACAGCCCTGCTATTTATTTTATTAGAATATTAAAAGTCTTAAATTTAAAAAACCTAATTAACATGCATATAAAACAAGCAATTTAAAAGAGTAACCTATGAACAATTTTAGTTTACTTTAATATAAGTCATATTAAAATAGGAAATTATTTCTTCTTCTCTCCCCTTAAAGCCCAATTATCTAAAAATCTCTCCTGTTTACAACAGACTGGCTTGAGGCATCTGTCTAAATAATTTCATGTTCTTCCACAAATATAAGAGAGGCATGTACCTATTTGTGTACTTTTTTTACTATACCTTAAAAATGAAAAAAATATGCATGCCACAATTTCAATATAAATGGATCTCAAAGCCTAAGGAGGTAGAGCCATAGGGAAAAGGTTGCTTAAAATAACTATATGAGGCAAACTCAAGGATTAAGAAAGAAGAGCTAAAACAGAAAGAGAAGGAATCCTGATGATAGTTGGCTAGCAAAAAGGGCAGGTTTTGAGTACTGAAAACATAATAAGAACCTTTCATCAACCTATCTTCAAATTCTAAAATCACTTTTGTAAAAATATGTACAAAAAATAAAAATAAAACAAAAAGCTGATCCCAGTTTTAATTGAGGAAAATTTGTATTAAACATGAGTCATTTACAGCTTAATTTGGACAAATTACCCGCATATTGGTCTTTTTGAGTTTTAACTTATTTAAATTTAAATTATTTAATAACAAGAGGACTTAACTCTTCAACTCTATTGCTTGTGTCTAAACTCCGAAGCATAAGGCTCTGGTCCATGAACCTAACTGCTTATGTTCCTGTGATCAGTTCAGTGAAGTATTTGGCTCACCTTCCTGTAATCCCTGAGTCAGCAACTGACAGGAATCATACTAGATTAACTCAAGCTGAGCTCATGTCATATGTAAGCAGCCTTGCATAGTTTATTTGCTCTGAAAAGACAAACCAATCAGGAAGTAGTATTAAAATACTAATTTTGCATGCAGGAAATGTTAAGACTTAAAGAGATGAAGTTACGGGTGAATAACTTGCACAAGTCACATAGCTAGGAGGTGTCAGAGCTTAGGCCCTGCTATTCCATCACACTAAAACTACATCACAGACACCAACGGAGGACAAATAGGAAGACAGACCAGAATGGGCACAACACCTTCGGGAAAGTAAATACAGTATGAAAAAATGTGTTGCTGTCAGAGATAAAATCAATAATAAGCAGAATTTTCAGAGTCCAAAGAGACAGATGAGAATTTCAGATAAATAAAATCACCTGGACAGAGGAAAAGGCTAAGTCCATTTAACAATGAAAAGTACCTCAAGGTGGTGGATCGTTAAATTTACCTAGATGAAATTAATATGCAATAAAGGAAGGAAAACAAAGCCAGAAATGAACAGTCAGTCTAGAGTAGGATAATACACACTAGAAACTAGTAAGTGGACAAGGACATCAACTTGGATTCTAGAAATAGGTTTACTGCCGCCCTGCAACAATCCCCATATAAATACCTGGTCCTGCTGCCAATGAAATCTTTAACTCTTTTATCATATTAAGCAGTCAATGGAAGAGTACAGTAAATTTTTATTTTCAAGACTTAGAGGCATTGCATAACAATAAACTATATTTCCTGTCAATTCAGGGGGGTTGGATTTCAGGAAATACACTTAATACCCTTAAAAGAATGTAAAACTCCAATGAAATAGCCCTGATGAATCCAGAGGAGAAAAGCATGAGCAGAGAACAGGATAGGTGGAGATGAATATATATCCAGGCCGAAAGATACCTCAGAACGAGATAAGAAGGGAGAATTGTGAGATAAGAAAACATTTTAGGAAAATACAATACGAGCAAAACTGTGAAGAACATTGGGGACAGTGAAGAAAAGAAAATTTGCTCTCCAAAATCAGCTCTAGATGTGGAGGACAAACAGAATAACGTGTTATATCAATGAAAATATTGTTGTTTCTAAATTGATATATATGGGCAGTCAGAACCACACTGACAGAGACAGCTATTTCTAAAGAACAGAAGAAGAAATAGAGAGCTCTAAGAACTATGTGTAAGGAAGTATTTTCTAAGTTGAAGCTCATGTATATACATTCTAAGTATTTCTATTTCAGGCAAATTGTTCCAAAGACATTGTTCCCAAGAGACATAGTGGGAGGGGGGTGGTCTATGTGTTGTTGTTGTTATTATGATTGTTGGTAATGGTAATAGAATAAAAAATTAAAACCATAAAGTTGCTGAGACATTTAAAAACAATTGGATAGGATCACTCGAAGGAATATAAGAAATAGCTAAAAGATAAGTAAAACTAATTTGTTCACATTGGAAATGTCAAGCAGTAAACAAGTGTGGCAGGGAATAGTGATGAAATTAAATGTACGTAATCTACTGTAAAATTGAATATAAATACTGCCGTAGGCTGAACGTTTGTGCCCCATCAAACCTCTGTATTTGTATGTTGAAGCACTAACCCCAATGTGATGGTATTTGGAGATGAGGCCTTTGAAATGTTATTAGGGATTGATGAGGTCATGAGTTGGGAGACACATTGATAGGATGAGTGCCCTTCTAAGAAGGGATATTGAAGAGTTCTCTCCCTGACATATGAGCACATAAATGATGGCCATCTATAAGACTGGAATAGAGCTTTTACTAGGAATCAAATTGGCCAGCAACTTAATCTTGGACTTCAAGCCTCCAGACTGAGTATATGCTCTATAGTTAGTCACCTGGTCCATGGCATTTTGTTATGGCAGTCCAAGGTGAATAAGACAAATATCAATGTCATTATTCATAGAAAAATACTATTTTGTACATCAGTTGAATAACAATGATTTGAAAATAAAGCACCGTAGGTCTTTTGATATCTGCAAACAAGTCGACAAGGACAGAATTATTCGTGAAAATGAATGGGGGAATGGAGAAGGCCTTACTAGGCAGCAGTAATATATATGTCATTAGCCATGGAGTGGACAGCAGTCATTCTTCATTTTCAAAAGGAACTGATAAATCCTGAGTTATGTGCTCAACCTATGAGGCAATATGAAAGCAAATCCAAATAATTCTTAATATTTAAATATTTGTAAAAGCTTGTAATGAAACAACTGGTTAACAAAACTGACTACAAATCAAAGTTATTTAAATATGCAAGAGAACTGGGATAAAAATTATACTTATAGTTATTGAAAGTATAATATAAATGTGAGAATGAAAGCTTATTTCTCTCATTAGCAAGTTTAGTTATGATATCAGGAATACCAGTATTAGTTGCTTTCTCACATATTGAAATCAGCCAATGAAAAAAAACAAACAAAACAACAACAACAAAAAAACAAACAACAACAAAAAACAAATGGCTTTGAAAAAGTCCTTAATGTTTCTGGGCAATGAATGAATATTTACCTGCTCATGATACTACTGGCTTCAAAACTTTGCACAGGTGCTATGAAGCCTTAAAAATTTGCATTGCTTTATGTTTGTTTCATTGTTCGTTCTCCCTTTATCAGAAGATTGATTATCTCCCTATCTCAGGGGCTTCCTTTCACACTTCCCCATATTTGTGGAAATTGGTGACAATACCTCCTGTGACATTAGGGGCCCACATGTAAAATATTGAAATTAATGTACCAGACAAAATAGAGTTCACATTGTGCAATGTAACTTCAATTTATAAACTGTGTATCATTGAGGGTTAAGGATGTGGTAGATATCAAGCAGGAAGGAAGTACATTAACCAATTTCTTTAGTGTCCCAAAGGAGCCCCCAGTCTGAGGAGCGCAACAATAGCAGAGCCTAATGTTGAACTCATAGGAGGGAATGATGCTCTTGCATGTGATGGTGGAGTAGAAGTGATGCCAGGGAAACTTTGGCTTAATGAATGATAGAGAGAGAGAGATGTGTATGTGTGTGTGTGTGTGTGTGTGAGAGAGAGAGAGAGAGAGAGAGAGAGAGAGAGAGAGAGAGAGAGAAAGAGAGAGAGAGAGAGAAGAGAGAACTTGCAAAGGAAATAATAATGAGTAGGAGCATAATCAAATATATCTCATACCCAAACACTGTGTGGAAAACTATTTGTGCTTTTGAACTAAACCAGAGTGCTTAAATTCAACTCCAAGAGGAAACAAGTACGTAAATAGTACATAGCCAAATTCAAGCCAAAGGGTCATTACCTTAGTGAGTTTTAGGGGCCTGAAAAGATTATTGAAATCAAGCAGCACCTGAGTCAAAATTTACAGGTCAAAAAGCACACATCAATTATTTAGAAACACAGACAACAGGGGAGTTAGGAGTTAGGGGGAATCAACATATAGAATGTAAACAGGAAGCCAAATACAGTTAGCTTCTCAGAGAAGCAAATAGTTGAAAGGTCATTCTGTACTCTATCAAGGTCCCCCCGCCCCATTACTATATCTTGATGAAATGACATGACATACACTTAGAAGATTCCTCCTTTGCTACTTATTTTCTCTTCAGAAACCAGGATAGAGCCAAAGCAAAGGGACTCTCTGCTATGGGGAGAGTAGACTTTGTCAGTTTCCTCTACACACTACACTTTATTCCCATCAGTTCTGACTTGGATCTGTAGTTCACCCTGAGGAGCTAGTGGTCAGTTTGCATTTTTTACTCTCTGATAATGACAGGCAATGACAACTCTATAATCAGCTTCTGAATAAATGCTGGCCCCCAACGAGAATAATTTGCAAGCAATTTTGCTGCTTTTCCCCTTTGACTTTTGATGCAGTAGGGCTTGAGGGGATAGATACACTTCTGGTAAACTGAATGTAGAATATTATCTACATGTTGTAGTGCAGGAAAAAAAAAAACACTTTTCCACTTTATAATCTAGGAGACAAAACACTATTGATTCAATTTGATCACGAGGCCTCAAATTCTCCAACATATTTAAACCGATATTCAAGAGCATACTATATTCACAAGCCTATAAAACAGTAAAAGAGACCTCCTATTTGTGTCCGTAATTCCTACCTGACTGATGAAAAATATTTCTACAGCTTCTCCTAGCAACTAAATGGTATGACCTTAATTTTTCTGCCTGTCATTTATTTGTAGAATTTCAGTTGCCTACAGGGTATTTACACTTGTATTATTTCACACATATCTCAAACATTTTTTTTAAATCTACACACAGCTCCAGGCATCCTCAAACTACGGCCCATGGGCCACACCCGGGCCACACGCGGCCCCCAGAGGACATTTATCTGGCCCACCAGGTGTTCTTGCCACCTTGGTGTTTTTTTTTTTTTACTTCAAAATAAGATATGTGCAGTGTGCATAAGAATTTGTTCATAGTTTTGTTATTGTTGTTGTTTTTGTTTGTTTGTTTTGTTTTGCTTTTTTGAAACTATAGTCTGGCCCTCCAACGGTCTGAGGGACGGTGAACTGGCCCCCTGTTTAAAAAGTTTGAGGACTCCTGGTTAGACCTTGTAAAATCCCTAGCCTCAACCTCTAAGTGTACTGCCTGGTGGTACTACATATCCATTGCTGCTGTCTTCCTATACAACTGAGATGAAAGCTATGAACTCAAAATTTTTTTTTTTTACTTTTTTCCTCCTCTACTTCATATCCATTTATGCACAAGCCTTGATGAATCATATTGCAAAAATGTCTCAAAAATCTTGGCTTTCTTCTCTAGACTCCCTTTCTGAGCATGAATGCAGGTCTTCATCAGCTTTATATCCCTGCTACCAGCCTCCTCCTCCTCCTCCTCGCCCTAAAAAATGACTTCAACTCTACCACTCTTTTGCTTAAAATACATCATCTCCAATTGTCACAGAATACATTCAAACTTCAGAAAATCACCCACTTCAGACTCACAGTACTCATTATATTGACTAGTTGGGGTTGGGGGTGAAAGTAGTCTCTCATTCATATCTCCATAACTGTAAACACTGCTATCTAAACCTCCAGTGCCCCGCCATCTTTGCCTGCCATCCCTCAGAATCCCCTCTGTGAATATCTCTACATTAACATCTCAAAATACCACACTATATTCCAAAGAATTTGTTTCTCTATCTCTCTCCCAGAAATGTCAGTATAGCCTAAAATGATTGTTAGCACTATCCTTCTCTGTTAAAGGATCCCTGAAAATCATAGACATTTACTACTGTTTGTAGACTTGAACTCAAAAGGATGGAACTCACAAAATTTGGCGCCAAAAAAAAACTCTTTGTAAAGCATCTATTTTCTCAACCACAGGTTAGTTTCATCCAGACTTTGTGCTTAAGCGTAATTTTGCCCATGTGTCTATAGCATAATTTGAGTCTTGTATTTTAATTTATGCATTTATATTTATGTTCACTTTCCCAATTAGGTTGTGAACAAAGAGAGGCATTTTATTTATATGGGTTGCAATGTGATACTTCCATTAACATCCCATGCCAAGTAGACATTGAATACATTTTTTGGCATCACTAGAATTATACCCTGAAGTTTATTAATGAGGATGCTTGCTGCACATTAAGCTCAAATATTTGAAATTTTAGACTCCACCTCTAAACCCTTTATGCTGATACTGCTACACTGATCTTTTTCTCCATTACTTTCTGGATGGTGTTAGCTAATCTACCTGTCTTGCATATTGCAGGTGTTGATGAAGCATATCCATTTTAATTGAACTGTTAACCCAAGGGAAAATTTCAGTTACTCTCTCTTAATGGCATTTATGTTTTTAGATTATTTAGTGGCTTTAATTATTTAGAAGAACCCCTTATGATTTATCAAGTAAAATGGCATGATTAATGTTGTACATTTTACTTTCTTTAATATGATTTTACAAGTGGAAAAAAACATCTGGATTTAATCACAAAATTACATTGAACATCAGTGGTGCATTTAAAGCAGCTCAGACTAGTCCTAAATATATCATTTCTCCACTATTACAGATATCTATTGGCTATTCCAGTTTTACAAAGAACAAAATTGTTCTCCTTTAGCCAGTTTACAGAAATTAGCAGCGGGAGGGAACAAGCACAGTTAGCGCATGCTTCAGGAGTTTAGGGAACCCTTGAAATTGTCTGTGGTTTTATGCAACGTTATTACTGTGGCCCCAGTGGTCTTTAGTTTTTCTAGCCGTGAACTTTCATGGAACTTTCTTAGAAAAAGTAAACCCATGGTGAATCGCTTATTTCACCATAATGCTGGTTACCCTCTCTTCCTCCTCCTCCCATTTCCATTTCTCCATGATTTTCAGTTTTCTATGTTTTGTTTTGTTTTTATTTTCAGTTTTTTATTTGTTTACCTTGTTTCCTATTTAAAGATATAATAGTACTAGGGGCCCGGTGCACAAAAATTTGTGCACTTGAGGGGGGGGGGTCCCTCAGCCCGGCTTGTGCCTTCTTGCAGTCTGGGACACCCCGGGGGGTGTCCTGTGCCTGGCCAGCCTGGGTGAGGGGCTGAGGGCCATTTTCAGGCTGCCCACAGCCCCTTCAGGGTTTGTGCACTGGGGGGTGGGAGGGCTGGTGAGTACAGGGCTGGATATTTCCCACAGGAGGGCCCACGATAACACACGCCTGGTGGGCCCACACCGCTGAGGGGACACACCTGGTGCAGAGCTGGGTGGCGAGCCAGGGACGGACGCTGGTGCAGAATCCCTCGGTGGGGCCCTGTTGCTGAGCAAACACACCCGGGGTGGAGCCAGGCAGTGGACTGGCTTCAGATTCTCCGCACTGTGCAGCAGACGCTCCTGCATGCCCTGTAGAGGCCCCGGGGGGCGGATGAAGGTAGCGGACCCTGGACGGGTGCTCCTGCAGGCCCTGCAGAGGCCCCCACACTCCCACATGCCCTGCAGAGACCCCCAGGGGGTGGAGCCAGGCAGTGGACCCAGGACAGGCGCTCCTGGACGCCCCAAGGAGACCCCAGGCCAGACACCCCCCCCCCCCCCCACTGAGCTGACACACCTGGCACAGCTATGCCGGCCGCGGAGGCTCCCAGTGCAGAGCCGCCCTGCCAGCCTCCATCTTGGCTGGGTTAATTTTCATACAGCCACTCTGATTGGCTGGGAGGCATGGCTTGGCTGGTGGGCGTGGTGTAGGTGTCTCGGGTAATGGTCAATTTGCATATTAATCTTTTATTATATTAGATACCAGAGGCCAGCTGCGTTTGCCAGCCATGAGCCTGGCTTCTGGCTAAACCACGCTCCCACTGTAGGAGTGCACTGACCTCCAGGGGGAAGCCCCTGCATTGAGCATCTGCCCCCTGGTGGTTAGTGCGCATCATAGTGACCAGTTGTTCTCCTTTTGGTTGATTTGCATATTAGCTTTTTATTATATAGGATGAGTATTGCTGAAATGCCTGAAAAAAAAAAATTTCTAAATCCATGGTATGTTAAAAAGCCATATCTATATAAATCAATTTGTTGCACAGATAAGAAGAAAGTTTTCGGAATCAGATTTGCTTTTGCTCATTTACTACATATTAGCTGTGAGATCATGAGGAGATTGCTTGAGCTGCTTTAGACTTAATTTCTTTCTCAGAAAAAGAAAATAGCAAAATGTATATGCCTTACACAATTATTCTAATGATTAAATGAGATATTCTTAAATGCTTTTAACATTATGCCTGCAAACATTAAGTGCCTCAAAACTACTAGGTATTATTATAGTTAATGGGGCCAAGTTATTTTGTTCTATTCTAACAATCTTTCTACTGAATAAATGAATGAAAGGCAGTGTTGTGAAGATGCTATCCACTATTCATTAACTAAATTTAGTCCTTTGTATATGCTTCCAACAATGATTGTTATCATTTAAATTTTGAAATTCAGATGAACAAAAATGTTACTGTTCAGGCTGGATTGATACAAAAAAATTAGAGTATTTATAAAAGGTAATAATTTAAATTAATATGATTCTCCTTACTTTTAATAAATTTATTATTTTAATTAAGGCATTCCATTAGTGTTTTTAGAAAACTCCCTAAGAAGTTCACTAAACTTATCCCCAAATGGTTTCATTGATGAAAAGAAAGCAATTTATGAAGTTTTGAAATTAGTGCCTGAAACCTAAACAGAATCCATTAAGTTAGACAAAAGGCATATAAAGATTAAGAATTGAATGTATCATTAGGATGCTGCTAGTAATTAGGAACTAAAAAAATTACACGGAGCTACATATTCTGTTTTCTTTTTTCATTCCTTTTAATGAAAATACTTAGGATTGCATTCCCCTCATAGATTCCAATTAATCCAACACAAAAGCCTCTCCAGGAATACCCATGTGGATTTTTTCTTGTATGTTTTGTTCACTTCCACAATAACAACAACTAATTATGTGAAACTTCAAATGAATAAGGGGAGGCTATTATCTTTCAAATACCTTTTAAGTAGGCAACGCTTCTGAAATTAGCTTTAAACATGGCCAGCATTGGTTTGTTACCCCTATATGACCCTGTTTACCTAAAAACCATTTAGGTAACCTGATTTTTCTGGTTTTATTTGCAAGCTATGGAGCTCTGAGATCTAGTAAAATAATCATTTGAATGAATTATAGCTTACTTAGTACATTTTATATAACACATGCTAGGTGATATTTAAGAAAAGTTCATTTAGTTTTCTACATATTTAAAAATGAAATGGTAACATTTACTCATCTGAACTCTAGTGAGGGTGAAAGGTTTACAGATGTTTATTTCATATTCAGTAAAGTGGAGTCACTAAAATTTTTTAAGAATTGTAAGAATTGAACTTTGTATGAATAATAAGCTGGAATATTTTCAAAACCTGATGACTATTCCCTTAATTAATATTACTCATAATCTATTCTTGTTTTCATTCAAACCATTAATAGCCATGTGCAAGGATATTATAGTTGCTAAAAATAAAAATAATATAGCACCATAATCTTGCTTTAGATTTAGAAATGATTTCTCTTTACTTACAGATACAATTTCAATGTTTTGTTTTGCTTTATTTAGGTACTAAGTGTTCTTAAACAAAACAAAATGTTGTGGATTGGTTTTTATCTACAATTCAGATTAATACCTTAATGTTCAGCATAATATACCCTATTATATCTCATGTAAAATATTGATTCTTCTTTAAATGTGTTATACATTAACCAAATATTTCCACCCTATAGCACCTAGCATATTATTCTTCATGCTAGAAATATCTTTGCCAATAACTTTGCTCATTTATTAATGATTTTGTCCATCTCCTACCTTTAGTATGAGACACCATTTCCTCAGAAAACCCACTCCCCACGGGCATTCTTAAGCCAGACATTTCCTATCGCTTTGCATAGATTGCTAACATATCATATTAATATGCTTTGTGTGATACTTTTCTCTTGTGTCTGTCACTTGCAGAAGACTGTGAAGTGTTTAGTGATAGGGCCCATGTCCTATCCATCATGGAATGCCTCATGCACAGCACAGAGCCTCAATTATTATAAGCACTCAAGCATTCATTGATTGAATACATGAATAAATATACCTTTTGACCTAAAGTAGATCACTCTTTTCTTGTGGCAGGAATTCTCATGTATGCCAGACAATGAAGTATGAATAAGACCAGCTCCTGATTTTAGCCTCCTTTATTCAGGATTCCAAATGGTTTATCTTTCTGACACAATAATTCAAATAATTTGCAACACAGACGGATTTTTATTTTCACTTTTTTACAATTTTGAATTGAATTCCAGAGGATCTCTTCTTTCTTACTTTAAAACGAATAAATATTTGTAGATTCTGATCAGCCTGACTCTCAGTCTAGAGGTTTTTAAATTCTGGTGGCCTTTATATGCTAACTATAATAAGTAAATAAAAGATAGGCAGAGTTTTAAATGAAGTTTCTGAATTGAAGTCAATTTACCTGCACATTTGGAACAGTATTACAAATTCACTTGACCACTTACACTACTTGAAATGTAGCACCTTTATATCTTATAACTGGATAATCACTTTCATTGCCCTCTCCTACTTGGGGAGCTAGGGATAAAAAAATAAAAATTAAAAAAAAAAAAACTTGCTAACTAATGATCTCATAATGTCCTTCAGTTTGAATAGTCACTTAAATTTGCAGTCAATTCCGATGCCCAGTCCTTTTTTAAATGGTCTCCTGTTGCGGACCAACATTTGCGAGAATAAGACCACTGACTCCAATTAGGTCTTAAGCAGCAAGCGAGGATTTATTGCACTGACCAGTGGACTACTGCAAGCCTCCCCCATGCAGGGAGCCCTTCACTTGCAGCAGTTCCGACTTCTGTGCCAGGCAAGCTTTTATTCACGGAAACTACCAACGTCATCAGGGCCTTGACTTGGTATCTTGTCAGTTTACAGAGAACTCTAACTGGGGGCTCGGCTGGGAAAACAGATTTGAAAATTTCCCACTGACTTTTAACTCGTTATTGGTTATCTCGCTGGTAGCCTTGAAAATAACACAATTCTTTTCAATTAAAAAATACATCTGGCATGGCATGAGAGTGTGGGCGTATCTAGTCTCTGGCCCACAAGGTCAGACAGCAATGTTTATTTTCTCATTATTCAAGCAGGCTAGAGCAGGCTAGAGAGCAAAGTTACATTTAACCCATCACACTCCTTCTGATGACTCAGCCTTTTCTGGGTGAGTGCTCACATTCTCATGCTGCCTGCTCATGTCCTAGATGCCTTTTTGAGGGTTTGGGAAAGAGGGCTTCGAATCCTGGCTGCCAAGTGATTTTTCTGGTCTGTGCTGCCTATGCTGATCTGGTCAATGGACTTCTGAACTCTGACATGCAACCTGTTCAACCTGGTCTTCTGGGCATTGTAACAGGGACCCCTGCCATAGTTTGTTGAGGGATGAATCTGCACCAGAATAACAGTATCCACATTCTCCACATGGCAGCTCGACCCCAGAATGTTTACCATTGTCCACCCTCCTCAGCCCTCCTGTGTTCCCTCACTATGGTTTACTGGAATATTTGGAATGCATGGACGCCCTGTAGGGAACTCCATGAGCCAGGAATGCTCTGTAAGGCTATCGATTAAGCCAATTTCACAGCAAAATGATATACTCTCTCTCCTAGGACTTAGGGGATGTGGCTTAGAGACATGGGATCTCCCAATGTGTGCCTCCCAATACAAGTGAGGCATTACTCATCCTTAGTTGCCTGACTTATTGTTTTCCAACATTTTCTCTCTCCTTGAAGTTCCACTGCAGGAGAGAAAATGGAAGAAAAAGGCAGAAACATGGGTATGTCTGTCTCTTGCCTTAACTGCAGTCCTCTGACATGGAAATTTCCTGCTTTCTCTACCCTTTTCCCCTCTGAGAAGAACTCCATTCCATGGACCACTGAGGTATAAGGCCCTGAAATTCTGGTTCCTGGTATGACGGTCGCTAAAAAATTCAGAAATGTCTTTGTAGTCTCAATATAGAATGATTCTTAAAAATATAGCATTGTTATGATCATGCAAAAGTATCTGAGACTTGTAGATAACTAACATTTTATTTCTGGAGAGTATCATGTATCTGTGGATAGTCAGTATGGACTTATAAGGCAAAATAGGTACAGAAATCAGAGAATAAACGAGTAAAGATTTAAAACTATGCCTTCCCCTTCACAGGTCATAAAGGCTTTTATATCCTTGTCGTAGACACAGTTGTGCCCTTTAAGACAAAGGTCCTCATTCTCTCCAGCTGCCAAGAATATTGCCTGTTAATGGTGAGGACTCAGTTCCTCCGCCTCAACTGATCTTGAAGGAGGGGAGAACCCTCACCCAAGGTTACCATCCCTCCTTCAAGGGAAACTAAAATGATTCTAACACCAGTTTTCAGTGTGCAAGTTTTCCCCCATGCCATCAAGCTCTTCTCAGGCACCAGCTGAATGTTCTACAATCCTGCTGACTGCTGACACTATCCATGCGGAGATATGGTCAGATCCCACAGGTTAAAGGTTCAGTTCTCACAAAACTGCCTCGCCTCCCTTCAGCGGTTCTCAATCTGCGGGTCGCGACCCCTTTGGCTGTCCAAAGACCCTTCCACAGGGGTCGCCTAAGACCATCCGGCATATCAGATATTTACATTATGATTCATAACAGTAGCAACATTGCAGTGATGAAGTAGCAACGAAAATAATTTCATGGTTGGGTCACAACATGAGGAACTGTATTTAAAGGGCCAGAAGGTTGAGATGCTAGTTGCAAGTCAAGGTGGGTTATTAACCAGAGGTTCCAAGGACACGCTCCCTGAGTTGAGTTAATTTGCTACAGGGTCCCACAGAATTCGGAGAAACATTGTACTCACGAGATCCCTGGTTTATTACACAAGGCTCTATGAAACTCACCAACGTCCTGAGGAAGAGATGCACAGGGCACGGTGCAGGGAGAGGACCCAGAGCTTCCTGACTTTCCCAGCACTCCACTCCCCCGGAACCTCCACGTGTTCACCAACCCGCACGCTCTCCGAATCCTGTCCTTTTCGGATTTCCTGGAGGCTTCCTCCCATAGACAGGACCGATTAGATCATTAGCTAGGGACCAGGCAGCCTCCAGGCGTTTTTATCTCGGTGGAGGCCATGGGGTGGGGCTCAAAGTTCCAACCCTCCAATCACATAGCTGGGTCCCCTGGTAACCAGGCCCCATCCCCAGGTGACTCCAAAAATCACCTCATTAACATAAACTCAGGTTGATTGGCAGGCTTTTGTTAGGAATACTAAGGCACCTTTATCACTCTTATCCCTTAGGAGCTCTGTGCCAGAAATAGGAGCGGGGACAAAGACTAGATATTTAATCACAGTATCACACGGCTACTATTCAATACTTGGACGGTGCAGAATACAAAAGCCTAGATTTTGTTTGCTTTAGTTGTGTTTTTGTTTTGTTTTTGTTTTTTTACCTCAGTTTAAGACAATTAAGGGGTGCAGCTGCCCATAATTTACCTCAGTTCAACCTCTTCCTCCGTGGAACCCTGGTTCTCCCATTTCATGCAGGTGTTGTTACTGAGCGCTCTCCTCAATAAACTTCCTACAGGTACATCTCCATTTCAGTGTTTCCCAGCTGATCTATGACAAGTGGAATAGGGATTTTGAAGGCAAATTGACTCCATAATCTGTGGCAACGGAATCATAATACAGTATCTCCTCTAATCAGTTATGACCTCCTCATTGTCTCTTGTACATTTTTCCTAAAGCTCTCCCCAATCATTACCTCATGCATACAAATCTGTCTCAGAGTCTGTTTCCTATGGAAATTGACCTGCAACAATCCAGATACTATCTTTGGTTCAAGGCATAATAAAAGGAACAAAATATTGTTAAGATGAAAAATTAGTATTAATCTCTTAAATTTTCATATTTTGCTAAGCAGGTAGATACTATAATTTCTCATTTAATCTACTTGAGTAAAATATTAGGGGGAAAAAAGACATTGAAAGAAACCAGGAAGCAGTATATGCTAAAGGTTGAGCTTTAAAACCTATAACATTGACTTGAATTTCTACATATTAACCTTCACTTCCTCTATTGATCTAAGAAATGATTTTAACTCACTAATAAGAAATAAATAATAAACAGACTGATTACAATTCTGTATTTCTTGTGAATATAAATCTAGCCATTTTGGAAGCATTCAAAATTATAAAATATATTTGGAAGTATGCAATGCAAGATTTAAGATAAACAATTTTATATTCTCAAAAATTTAAAATATAAATTTATAGCTTTTATAAATTCATAGGAAAAAATCAAAAGGAGATAAAGCCCAAGGGGAAAAAAGTAAATGGGGAAAGATGAAATGAATAAATAAATAAAACCAAATTTACAGAATCCACAGGCAGTAGTAAAAGGCTGATTTAATACTACCAAAAAAAGTTGTCACATGAGAAGTAAACTCAAGGAAACTTTACTGTATTAATATTTTAATGGAAGAAAGTGAAGATAGCAGATATAAAAAAATAATTGAAGAATCAGTGTAAAGATTGTATGTGACTATCAAAAAAGTAATAAAATATAATTAATGATATAAACATAAAATATGTTTATATTAAAGAAGGTGTTTATATGAATATTGACAAGTTATTTCTGGCAAAATAAAATCAATTTAAATCAACAGACCCAGGATTACTTTTTCAAGATTTTTTAAAAATGCAATTTTTTTGATTTCAGAGTAGAAGGGAGAGGGAGAGAGAGAGAGAGAAACATTAATGAGGAGAGAGGATTATACCTCCTGCATGTTCCCAAGTGGGGGTCAAGCCCTCAACCTGGGCATGTGCCTTTGACCAATATCAAACCTGGGACCCTTCAGGCCACAGGCCTACACATTACCCACTGAACCAAACCAGCTGGGGCTCGAGATTTTTTGATGCAACACTGTTCTTTTCTGAGTGACCTTCAGAACATTTACCAAAAAAATTCATTTTTATTTGCAAAGATATATTGTTTTAAAAATCAATTTTTAAAATTATTCAAAATGTTTTATTTTAATATAAGTTCCTCTCACCAACTATCAATCTTAACTATAGAAGAAAACAGAAAAGCTAGTGACATATAATCTTCATAAATATTGAGAAATTATGTCTAAATAATTCCTTTGCATCTGGTTATAAAAAAGAATACCAAATGTTTAAATGTACTTTCTAAAGAAATTATGTGCACTGCCAAAGCAATAACACAGGAACAATCCACAAGTACTTAAAATGTAATATTTACATTATCCATGTATAAGCTATATATATCTTATATAACTTTCACAATGATATTAGCAAATACACATTTATATTTCTGTTTTACAAGTTAATAGAGAACGCTGACAAAAAATAAAGTTTTCTCCTAATGATGACAAATAAAATAGGAAAATATGGGTTTCTTGACAATAAAACCAAAAAATATTCTACTTTATTCATTGCTTCATTCAAAGTACACAAACACCCCCACATATATTATTACTAAAAGAATGATATCAATCCTAAGTGAAGAATTAAACATAGCTCCCAATGCTTATCAGATGTATCAAGTTAGTTATTATTAATATCCACACTATCTAATTTTCCTATCAAACAATCTTACATCCTTCTAAATGGCCCATCTTTTTATCCCTGGGTGCAAGTTATCCTCATTCCTTTCCTTCTAGAATTGTCCATTCTCTCCCATTTATTACTTTTAAAAATGTGGCCAAGACATCCTTTTCTAAAGCCTACCGGCTTATTCTTAGCCAGTTAGAATAGATAACTACTTCCCCTTGCTTATTTTGTCTCTACCTGGTTCTATGTAGCCTATGAACTAATGATAGAATCAAATTTCCCTAGCGCGGTATCCATATATCACTCTGTACTATATTCTACAATCTCCCCTACTCGGCCTGCAAGGACATGATATATTGTTTTCCCAGCCTGATGTATCAATCATACATCTTGTTGGATTCAAGCCTGGAAGTAGTGACATATAATGGAAAGTGCATTGTACTTTTAAGGTACACAGGCTAGAGTTAGAATTCAGAAATCACCATTTGTCATCTGTGTGGGTGACAATGAGGAGGAAGCTGGTTTTGCAAGGAACATTAGGCCATATAACTGAACAAAGCTCTGTCCTGCAGGAGGGCAGGGGGCTTTGTTCTGAGCCCCAAACCGAGAACACCTGGAGAAAGGGTAGATGAACAGAATACTCCCTTCAGGGCCTTGAGGGAAGGGAATATATTTGCAAATCAATGAACTCAAGGGGCAGTTACAAAGCAAGGTTCTTGCATGCAACCCCCACTCTGGTTTTGGGATTTAGGACAACCCCAGAGTCAGTGCCTGTTATTAAAACTGTGATTTCTCCACTTCTTCAAAGCATCGGTCTTTCTGCAACAACAAAGTTATTTTGAAATTATTTAAATTTCCCACTGAGTAATACTACTTTTTTTAAAAAAAGAACATAGTAACTAATTGTAATTTTGTGCAACTTTATTTTTATTGAATTTATTGGGATGACATTGATGAATAAAGTCATGCAAGTTTCAAGTGCACACATCATCAGCATTGTGTGCTCATCATCCAAAGTCAAGGCTCTACTGCCATCATTTTTCCCCCTTCTTTGTCTTCTTCTACCTCCCCCAGCCTCCTTTTGCTCTAGCAATCATCATACTATTATTTGTGGGGGTTTTTTAATTCCTTCACCCTTTCCCCCAAGCTCCCTAATACCCCTCCCATCTGAAAGTTGTCAGTCTAATCTGTGTATCTATGAGTCTGTTTCTATTTTGTTTGTTAGTTTATTTTGGTCATTAGATTCCATATATGAGTGAAATTATACAATATTTGTGTTTCTCTGAATGGCTTATTTCACTAAGAATAATATGCTCCAGGTCCATGAATGTTGTTGAAAAAGGTAAGATTTCCTTATTTTAAACAGGTGAGAAGTACTCCATTGGGTAAGTGTGTCATAGCTTTTTTTATCCACTCATCTACTGATGAGCACTTGGGTGGCTTCCAAATTTTGACTATTGCAAATAACACGGTAGTGAACATAAGGATGCATATATTGTTTTGAATCAGGGTTGTAGACTCTTAAGATATATTCCCAGACATGGAATTGCTGGGTCATAAAGCAATTCTATTTTTTTTCTTTTTTTTTTTTACTTTTTTTAGGAAACTCTATATTATTTTAGATAATGGCTGCACCAATTTGCATTCCCACCAACAGTGTACGTGGGTTCCCTTTTGACTCATTCTCACCAACTCTTGTGTTTTGTTGACTCATCGATAGGAATTCTGCTCTGGGTTGGGGATCCCAGTGTCATGTTGAGATTCCATGCTGCTGAGGAGGGACTTTTGCAGCCGAGATATTCCTCTGGTTTCTCTGCCACTGTGAGTGAGTGCAGTGCCTGGCCCTCTCCACATCTTCACACTTCATCCCGCTCTCCATGTGGTGTCTTCTGTAAATCCTCCTGTTCGGCTGTACTTGTTTGGGTATTCAGGTTGATTGCTCTAGAATTTAGCTGATATTCCAGTTTGACACCCGAAAGAGGGGAGCATAGCTTCCACCTACTCAGAAGTCATCTTGAAATCTCTAATATTTTTGTAATTTTATATCTTTCTAAAATTAGTTATCCTGTCATTGGAGTATAATAACCCTAACTTTCAAAATGAATGCATCTTTCAGCTGTGAAATGTTTGCTATTAAAATATTATTGCACGTGTGTGGGTGTATTTATTCCCAACTCTGGGAGTAGGGGCATAAAGTATTTCACAAATAGTAAGCAAGTATAAGAAAGATCTGTTAAAAAACTTCTGTTATGCCCTAACCGGTTTGGCTCAGTGGATAGAGCATCAGCCATCCGACTCAAGGGTTCCAGGTTCAATTCCGGTCAAGGGCATGTACCTTGGTTGCAGGCACATCCTCAGTGGGGAGTGTGCAGGAGGCGGTTGATCAATGTTTCTCTCTCATCGATGTTTCTAACTCTCTATTCCTCTCTCTTCCTCTCTGTGAAAAATCAATAAAATATATTAAAAAAAATACTTCTGTTGTACTGTAGTTGTGTGTTAATTTTATAATTATATTGGGGCCCGGTGCACAAAAATTTGTGCACTCGGGGTGGAGGGAGTCCCTCAGCCCAGCGTGTGCCCTCTCAGTCTGGGACCCCTCAGTGGATATCCTATGATGGCCCCAGTCTGCCAGGCGCCTTCTGTGTGTGTGTGTGTGTGTGTGTGTGTGTGCGGCCACTAGGGACCTGCCCCTAGCTGCATCTGAGGCTCGGAGCAGTCCTCCTATGTGAGTCTACCTGCTGGGGGCCTGCCCCCAGGCACACCATGGAGGCTTGAAGCAGGCACCCCCTCTATGTTAATCTCTCAAACTCTTGCCCTCCCCTGCATGTTGTTCTCTTTTTTGAGCTGTGGCCAGGGCTGGGTGCGGCCTGCCTCCCAAACTTGCCTACTGCCCATCTTCCTCCAGCCACCAGAAAGCAGGGAAAACCCCGCCTCGTGGTCAGGCCAGCCTTTTCCTGCTCCCTGATCCTCGGAAGGGACCTGGGAAGCCACCAAGCAGGCCGCCGACTCTTTCCCACTCACCCATCCCCTGCTGCCTTCCTTTCCCACTTCCCGGTGCCAC
>PVJC01018848.1:0-30925 GCA_004026665.1 Murina feae | reverse complement strand
CCTATGAGCTCTCAGTGAGGAGTGAGGAGGGTGGCCTCGGGGACCCCCCACCCAGAGCCCCTCGGAGGCTGTGGGCTGTGCCAGGTCCTCCTCAGCAGTCAGCATCTTGTCGTCATGGCAACAGCTTCAGGGAAGAAGAGAAGCTCCCTTCCATGGTGGCCTCCTGCCCCTGCCCTCAGAGGTTTGCTTGGGAGACCTGACCGAGTGCCGTCTGGGCACTGGGATTGACGGTGCGCCCAGGGCCTGCTCCGGGAGGGCCCTGTCCACTCCCACAAGCTGTTGGATGGGGTTTTTGTCACTCATGAGGCAGGGGGTCCCTGGGCCATGGCAGATCTTGGGTGGCACAGTGGGCTGAGGGTCCAGGTGGCTGGCTTTGTCCTGATGAGGCCTTGGGAGACAGATGCCGCTTTCCCCCAGGGCCCTGGACCGGGGCCCCTGTGTTAGAGGGGGCTGATGTGGCCATCAGGAGGCAGGGCCCGCTCCCATGTTCCTGCAGGCAGTGGCCCATCTCCATGCCCCAGGTGCGACAGCCGGGCTGCAGCCGAGGGGTGTAGCTACAGAAATGACTGCGCCCCCTTGTGTGGCCCCTTCCAGCTCCAGGGGGTCCCCGTGGGCCTGGCACGGTTCCATAGGGGTTTCCTCTGCCACACAGGACCACCTTGTTTCAACCTCCTGGTCCTGGCTACGCAGGCACCATGGCCAACCATCTGTGGGCTGCGAGGGGGCGGCTGAGGCTGTGGGTCATTTCCACCTAACGGGGACCCTGGAGCCCAGAAGGTGCGTGAGGATGTTCGATGCTGCTGCCCAGCAGCCCCAAGATCTGCATCTGAGCATCCTGCCCTGGGCTGAGCCTCACCAATGCAGCTGGAACGTGATTAATTAATTACCTCACTAATTTAATTAACCGAGAACTCTGTGGAATAATTGTCCCCGGCCACTGGGGAAGGCCCATCGAACCTGGGGGCCGTGCTAGTGCTTCAGCAGGGGCCAGCTTCCCGCAACTGGGGCAGAAGTGCTAAGGGCTCAAGGGCCTCTTCCTGGACCCACTGGTGGCAAGATGGAGGCGGGCACTGGGGAAAGGGTGATAACCCACCCCACAGGGTGTAGGCAGGGTCCACACCCTCTGTCCTAAGGGGGTTTTCAGTGTCTCGAGGATGGGAACCCCCCAGGTTGCCACACAGGCCAGTCCCTGAGACCAGGAGCAGAAGAACCCTGCCTGAGGCTCCGGCCAGGGCTGAGTCCCGAAGTCTTTGGGCATCACTTGCAGGAACGGTGAGGCCTGTGAGGCCCTGGGGTGCAGGGCTGGAGCCTGGGACCTGCTGGGGGACCACACCTGACTCTGGGGTCAGAGGGTGGATGCCAAGTGGCATGCCCTCGGCACCCTGCCTGCAGTTATGGCTTCACCTTTGAAGGCACCAGGGCCTGGCTCCCCGTTGGTTAGACTCAGCCCTGCCTGCTGAGAATGAGCTGCAGCCCAGCTGCTTGTCACACTCCTGAGCCCCTCACCCTGGCTGGTAGCCATTGAGGTCTTGGGGGATGTCACTGGACTCTCTGCCGCTTCCCAAGCATCTGGACCCGCTCGTAGGAGGCAGATCTCAAACAGCTCCACTCAAGGCTGGTTGGCGAGAGGCCACCAGGAGGACTCTGGGTACTGGGGGCTCCCAGGGCGGGCTGAGGAGCACATCACCTAGAAGATGGCATGCATCCAGGTTAGGGGGCTGCTGCACCCCATGGGGAGGCCACATGGCAGGAGAGCCAGGGGGAGCCCCCACTGTGCTACCCAGGGGCTGGGTCTGTGCGTCTCCACCCTAACTGTGGTTTGAGTGAGGTGACGGCAGGCTTGGGGGACAGGCTACACAGAGTTGTTGAAAAGAGGATTCCAGATGCACCGAGTCCGATGAGGAAGGTGAAATTCACGTACCGTACAATTAGCCGTTTTAAAAAAGAACAGTCCAGTGGCTTTTGGCACATTCACAGCGTCGTGCAATCACCACCTCTGACTGGGCCCGGAACACAGCCATCACCCAAAGGGAATCCCATCCCAAGCCTCAGGAGGCCGCAAATCCACTTCCTATGGGTGTGGCTGTCCGGACACGTCATATCTAAGGAATCATGTAATGCGTGTCCTTTTGTTTGGCTTGTCTCACTGAGCGTAACGTTTTCAAGGTTCATCCATGTTTAGCGTGTGTCGGTGCTTCGTTCCATTTCGTGGCTGAGTCCTAGTCCGTTGAATGGATCTACCACGTTTTGTTCAGCCACTTGTGCATTCATGGGCGTGTTGGGCTTGTTTTTAGACCTTTTGGCCACAGTGCATCGCGCTGCGGGGAGCCCGTGCGTACATGCACCTGTTGGAGCACCCGTTTTCACCTCCTGTGGGTGTGTGCCCGGACGTGGTGTTGCTGGGTCACATGTGAGCCCCAGGTTTTATGATTCGCTGCCAGACTGTGTTGATGTGGCATCCCAGCCAAGCCCTTGCATGGGAGCTGCACTCGCATGGTGTCTCTGGGTCCTGCCAGGGGCCGTCGGAGGTCCATGGAGAACTGACCATTCACAGAGGGCCCTGCTGCCCAGCTCAGTTGTCACCCATCCTGTCTGTCGCCTTGAGGCTCCCTGGAGGTGCTCAGGAAAGCCCGCATGCGGCATACAGGAGGCGAAGGTGGGAACCGTCCCAGGGCCACAGTGCTGGGGCTGGGGCATGCACCGCCAGGCCCCCTTCAGGACCCCTGAAGGTGTGAGGCCGGTCCGGGTTCTCCCGGACCTCAGCTCCCCGTTCAGATGCCCGTCCAAGGGAAGAGGCTGGTAGGAGTCTGTTGCCGTGGCAACTTGGAAGCTCTGGGTCACCAGCTGAGGCACTGTGCCTGCTGCTCCAACAGCAAGGAGCTAAGTGTGCCTGCTCTGGGTGGGCAGGGAGCCCCCACGTGCTAGGGGAGCCCATTGGGCAGGGGACCCTTCCCCCACCCCACTGATGCCACCAGTTCTGCAGACCACACAGACAGCTGGGCTTTCTGACCCCTCACTTCTGTAACTGCACAAGCAACGCACAGCCACCCTGTGGGGAAGCCCAGGCAGCAGAGGTGGGGGGAGCAAAAGTGGCCTCTTGACTCCTCCCGAATCCACTCCCTCCCTGCGCCCCTCTCTCACCCCCGCCCCACAAGGAGCCGTGGTTCTCCCTGTTGGAGGGGGGTCTTCCAGAACTTCCCTACACCTTGCGCTCACGTAGGCTGACATGTGCTAGAGAGGCGTTGCTGCAAACAGGCTTTTGCATCGATGGGGTCATCTGTTCTCCCACCACCGGCCCTCCCACTTCCTCCTCCCCCAGGACGCATCTCTCTGCCTCCTTTTCAGCTGCCTTGTGCTCTGTGGCCTCACGCACCTGGCAATAGACACATTCTGACATTTTTTAACCTTACACGATAACAGGCATTGCTGCCTGGCTCGCTGGACCTGCACTCTGGCCCAGGGTGGGAGGTGGGGAGGGACTCAGGTGGCTGGTCCTAGAGCCTCGAAGATTCCCTGGAACTGCCCTGGTTCTCAGGGGACGTATAGACGGGGCCAGCAGGGTTGTGGCTCAGGAAGCTGTGCTGCTTCTGAGAAGGGGCTAGTTCTCCGAGCCTTTCCACTGAGTGCTGCCCAATGAGCCCCTGAGTCCACAACCTTGGCCTCGTGTGGGGTACTTTTTTGGGCCCTGGAAGCTGCCCTTCTCACTCCAGCCCTGCTGACCCTCTCACCTGTGTGGGCTCAGTTCATGTTCCCTCTTCAGTGGCTCATGGTCATTTATTTCTGCAGGATGGATTTTCTCCCATGAGCAAATGTGTTTTTCCTCTCAAGCAAATTGCAAGAGTAAGGTTGAATGCACCTGAGAATAGAAGGGAGTGGGGGAAATGATGGCAGGCATGGGCATACAGGCTTGGGGGGGTGGCAGGCCCCCCATGCAGAGCAGTAGGGCAAGGAGGGTTTTGCCCGCCTGGAGTCCTCGCTAAGCAGGGAGCATTTGGCCCAGGTGCTGGGCCTCGGGCCCCCACGGTGTGTCTGGGAGCAGGCGGGCATGAGTGTGGGTACCCTGGACCTACTGGACGTTCATCCTTTTGAGCTTGTCCTTACACCTCTCTGCCGTCCAGGCCACTTGTCCACCCCACATGGGAAGACCTGAGATCGTGAGTCTGATCAGGGTTGGAGGCTGGTCTCTGTGGTTGTAGCCCCACACATGGTCAGTGTCCCTGCACTCGCCAGCCCGAGGCCCTCTGTCTGCCTGCTAGAGATGGCCTGGAGCAGTGGTTCCCATGTGGAGGAAGCCTGCAAGGCCAGTAACTTGGTCTAAACAAGCTTCCAAAGAACATGTCATCCGTGAAAGAGAAAAATAAAGAACGAAAGGACAGCTGAAGTACTGAGGAGGAAATCACGAAGAAATGGTTTAAAATATAATACGAAGTGATATTTAAAAAATAGCAAAGTTTCGAAACATAATAGAGAACTGAAATGCATAAATATGCCACAATATCTATTTATAGACCGTATATGGCCCCTAGAACCATAAGAAATGCAAAATATTCACTGTTAATAACTCATTCTCAAATCGCCCCCCTGTGGGGCATGTGCCCCACGTTGGGAACCACTGACCTAGAGCCACCTCTCTTGGCGGAGGGTGGGGGTGGGGGGTGCCCAGCCAAGAGGCGCTGGCAGTGGAGTGAGGAAGGGTTGGGGCTGCGGTGGTACAGGGAGTCGGTGTGGCCTGGTTGGGGTGTCCTGAGTGGCAGGCTCTGGGCTGCCCACCCCCCCCCTGCACTCCCCCTTCTTCCTATTGCATGCCCTGGTGCCCATAGGGGCTCAGGGAGCTCACATCATGCTGTTGTAGATTCTGCCTAATGGAGCTTAGCTGGCTGAGCAGATTGCTCTGAGGGGTAGCGGCAGGCGGTGTAGGGCAGGGTTGGGCAGCTGATACCTTCTCCTCCTCCCTGACCCAGAGTGTCTGCGTGATCTCGACAGCCTGGCAGGGAGCCGGCCTGTGGGCCTTGTACCTACATAGCCCGCTCTTACCATGGGGGGCCAGGCAGCAGCCATGCCTGGGGACCACAGCCCTTGCACCAGCATGTTCCCTGTTTTGTCTATGGCCCTGGGGTTGGAACCGCATCTTGGTGAGGGATGCCCGCTTACCTGTCCGTGTCCCACGTATGAAAGGATCTCCCCTGTCCTGACCTTTGTCTTGCAAACAGCCAGCCTGCCACCCCATGTCCTCGGTGTGGGGAAATGCCATGTCTCCTCCTACCGTGTGTCTGGGGCCACCATGGAGAGGCAGGTGGTATTTGTCAAGATGAGGGACAAGAAGGGGGGCTTGGAGCCTACTGGACACTTTATAGAAGAGAATTTGGAAGGTTTCTCTCCTCCCCGGCTCAGAGCCGGATCGTGTGAGAAACCGCTGGTTCCGGGCAGGCTGGGGGACGCCGCCTGCTAACAGTGAGGATTTGATTTAGGGGCCAGGACCAAGCTTTGGCCCACACTATCCTGCACCGCGCAGACCTCCCTGGGCACCCCTGCTCTGTTCCAGGACCCTGGAGGCCACTGTGATAGGTGAGAGCCCATGTCAGAGTCCCCTGTTGTTGCTGGTGAGGGGCTAGAGCCCCTCACATGCACTGAGTGGCCACAGGCCCCTTGTCCTGGCTTCCACGACGCTCCCAGAAGCCCCAAGCTTTGCCCCCACTTTCTGGACATTTCCGCCGGGTAATGACGGCGTGGGCTTTGCACGCAACAAGGCAAGCCCTAGGACCTCCTCTCGCACATGCTCAAGAAGGCATTCGTGAGCCAGCGCCATCTTCAGAGAGGCCTTTGGCGTGCCTTTCTTAGCCAGCTGGGAGTCCAGCAATGAGAAAGGGCTATTGAAGGGGTGGTTTCCATTAAAGCCTGGGTGAGCAGTGCCCCTCCCCAGCCCAGAGCATGACCAGCACAGGGCCGCTTCAGCACCATGGACAGCGACCGCTGCCTGAACTGCCCCCTGAGCAACATCCTCCTGGCTGAGGGGCCTGTCATTGTGTGTGTGTGTGTGTGTGTGTGTTGGGGGGGGAGGGATATTTTGGATACTTTGGAGCCATGGTTTCAGAGGTAGCACTGCCCCTGGGGACAGTCACTCCAGGCCCCTCCCTGCCAAGCTGTACACCACGGCCTGTTTGGCTGGGGGAGGTTCCTGAATCTGAGGAGCTGGGCCCCAGGTAGACAGGAAGCTTGGGTCAGGACCTCACTGCTGTTGTTGAGGCTTCCAGGCTAGGGAAGAGCCTCCTGGCTGCATGGTCCCTGGGAGAGGTTGTCACTCAGCTGTGGACCCAGGCCCTGGCCCTGCTGCAGCCAGGCCCCAGGCAGCTGGAGGACCCCCTCCCCATGCCAGCACGGGCTCTGCCTCCTGACCACATATCAGCCTGGCTTTTTGGGACCTACAGTAGGAATTGATTCTAATTTGCAAAACTTGGTTCAAAACCTAACGGGTTTTTTAATTAAAACCCGAGAAATCCATCTGTGGAATTAAGCCTCCGGAAGTCACTGGGCAGCGTGTGACGAGTGTCCAGTTGACACTGCATGTCCTCAGCCACCCACCAAGGCGTGATGAGGGGACGGCTGTGGCGTGTGGAGGTTGGCCTCGTGTGCACACAGGAGACTGGTGGAGCCCTCCCTGGGCTGGTTGTCCCCGAGGCAGGAAGGGCCTGCGTGGTCCATGGTGTTTCCCTCAAGAGCCAAGCACAGGCGTGTGCATCTTCCTACAGAACAAGGCAGGGTCTCAGGGCCCCAGGGAAGGACCTTGAGGTCTTGTCCCTCCCAGGCATGTGTTTGGCGTGATGGGAAGAAGGGGAGGGGTGTATCTTAAGGATAGTAGCCCCAAAAGGGTGAGTGCTTGCAGGGATGGATGGAGAACGTTCTGGGTGCCTAGGGTGAGCTGACTGGGTTGGTTATTCCAGCCACTGTGGTGGTGTCTCCACTTCTCAGATGAGCCTGTGTTTATGGCCGCCCTGCTGGGTCCTGGGTCACTGTAGCCATGGCTGATTGTCCTGAGCTCTCAGGGTGTGCCTCAGGGGCAGAGTGGTGCAGGGGGAGCTTTGCTTGTTAGAGGTTTGAGAAGATGTAGACCCGGGGACTCCAAGCTGGCTGCTGTCTTTGCAAGTTGCTGGGGTCCTGGGTTGTAGTACCTGCTGGGGAGTGGGGCTTCCTACCCCCTGACCTGAGTAGCCTCTCATGGACCCTGGCCCAGACCAGCTCCAGACACATATCCACTCCACTATTGAGGACTGAGGTCCTCAGCTCTACCCAACACCAGCTCCAGGGTCCAGAACTGGTTCCTACAAGAACCCCCCAGATCAGCAAATTCTTGTATCTGCCCCTTCCATCCTTGTCCAGTGCCCAAGGACCAGCTCCCAGGTGTGGGCTCAGCATCCCATGGCACAGCCTGGGCCCCTTGGGTCCCTCAGGTGAGTCACCCGAGCCCCCAGTCTGTGCTGTGGAACTGACAGTGTCGACCTCACGGGTTCCTCAGAATTTGAGTTAGAGCCATTTTGGTGCACAGTAGGTGCTGCTTGGGTATATGGTGCAGGTTTTAGCTGCAGGGTCCTCCTCCTCCCCAACCCCCCCCCCCGCCAGAGACACACACACACACAGCGGGCTGCCCCCCACCCCCCACCCCGGGCTAGTCTGCAGGCCCCACAGGCCCTGACTATGCAGTCGCCCCGCTAGACCTCTCAGCCAGTTCCCACGGGGCCCTCCAGCTGCCCTAGCAGGACACCCGTTTCTGTTTTTCCGCAGCCAAATCACAGCAAAGGCACTTGTTACTGCTGAACCCATTAAGTGTAATTATGGCGCTCTCGGTGGGAACGTGTAATTACATCGGTGGCTCTGTGCCACTCTGCACATCACCCTGTGGGCCAGGGGCTGCCAACATCAACTGTTGCCCTACCTCCACCCCTGTCCCTGAGGCTCGGGGGGGGGGCGGGGCGGGGGGAAGGGTTGAGACTGGCTGCCAGAGTCCCACAGAGGAGGGGTACAGGGTGTGACCTTCTGCTTCTCATCGCTGAGCCCATCCACCTGTAGATATAGTGGCCCAGAGCCTCCACAGACCCTGTCCCCTCCATGATCCCATCACAGCTCAGCCCTTGCCAGTTTGTCACCCAGGGGATTGGAGCCCCTGGCCCTAGTGCCACCCCAAAGCTAGGCACAGGGTGGGTGCTGAGTGCTACCTTGTGGAGCACAGCTACATGCCAGGCAGGGGTCCTGCTGCCTTGGTCACCTCCTTGACGCGTGAAACGTACCAGCAAGGGGACGTGGGGAGGGGAGCAGAGAGGCACTGATTTGAAGGTGGATCTGAAGGTGCAGCTGTCACTCCAGCTCAGCCCCTACCAGCCAGGCAGGGTGAGGGCTGCAGGGCCCCAGCCTCGGATTTCCCAGAGCTGGCTCCTGACAAGTGTTTCCCCGTGCACCGTGCCCCAGCTTCACTGTAGGCTGGGGTCTTGCTCTCCCGCCTGAGCAGGGCAGGCTGGCAAGCCCACCTTAGAGTGGGCGTGGTTTCCGGTGGGAGGGGACCCTGACCTGGGGGTGGCGTGGGGGATACATAAATTCCCCCGAAGCCCCAGGGGCCTCCCCGCCGTGAAGAGTAACTGCTTGTGTCCACAGAGTTCAGGTGAACCCCAGCCATCCAGCTGGGGACCCCACACATAGCCCTGGCACCCCATCCTAGTGGCCCTTCCCTCACACCTGACATGGCTGGCCTTCCACGGGGCTCCCCGATTTCCTGATGAACCAACTGGTGCAGGTGTGGAGTGCAGTCCTGCCCCAGGCAGCCACTGAGGGGACCGCCCCACACCAAGGCCTGCGTGAAGCCATGGTGCCATCTGGTGGCCACTCCCTGAATGGGCGGGAGTTCTCCCTGAGGTCCTCGGTGGCCTCTTGTTCTTGTACCCAGGACCAGCACCCCACAGGGTGGCTCAGGCACCCGTGCTGGGTACACACAGTACCTGGGGTGCAGCACCTGCTGCTGGCTTAGCACCCTCAGGCCCTGGCCTGGCTGGATGCCCTCCTGCCAGCAGGAAAGTGCTCCTGGGCGTGGCCCTCCAAGGCAGCGTTTGCTCTCAGGCCCGACTGGCTGGTGGGGGTCAGGAGGATATAGAGGATGTCCTTCCTCCTTTGGCCTTTGCCCACGTCCCATCACCCTTTACCCAGCACGCAGTAGGGCTGCAGATCATCCGGGCCCAGTCACTGCACTGACCCAAAGCTGCTCTCCTCCTCCTCCTCCTCCTCCTCCTCCATCTGCTGCAGTCACATGGGGGGGGGGGTTGGTGCAGGGCCATGGAGAGGGGGCTCTGAGGCCCCCTCAGTCTGAGGGCATCTGTGGCACCTGCTGGAGATTAGGCTGGGCAGCACCTGTGCGGTGCTCACCTGTGTGTGTGACCTGTTTCGTTGGGAGAAACCTGGGGGAGGGGCAGCAGGTGGTCTCCAGCTTCCATCTAGAGTCCTAGTCTGTGCCTCAGTTTCTCCTCTGTGCATGGGGGTTGACAGCGGTATTTGAGACTGGTGTCAGGGCTCTGTCCCTTCACACACAGAGGATGGGGTGGGTGTGGAGGGCTTGGCACCCTGGCAGTGGGGGGGTGGGGAGGGTGGGGCAGGTCCTGGGGTCCAGCTCCCCCGCTGCTTCCCCGTGGCTATCTACCAGCCTCCTTCATTGACCCTTAACCCAGCTGCCCGGCCCACGTGGTTCGAGCACGTCAGCATGCTGGTCATCATGCTCAACTGCGTCACCCTGGGCATGTTCCGGCCTTGCGAGGACGTCAAGTGCCGCTCGGAGCGCTGCAGCATCCTGGAGGTGGGGGCCTGGGCCGGCGGGGGCTGGGCTGACCCCCGTCCCTGGGAGTGGAGAGCGCAGGTCCCGCGCTCAGACCCTCCTCCCACCAGGCCTTCGACGACTTCATCTTCGCCTTCTTCGCCGTGGAGATGGTCATCAAGATGGTCGCCCTGGGGCTGTTCGGGCAGAAGTGCTACCTGGGCGACACGTGGAACAGGCTGGACTTCTTCATCGTCATGGCGGGGTACAGCTCCACCCGCCCACACCCAGCTCGGTTCAGCCGGGGGCGGGGGGGGGGGGGCGCTGACGCACCTGAAGTGGCCCCGCCTGGCGGGAACCCCACCCCTTAGACTCCCTGGGTCCTCGGGTCCCCCAGGAAGAGGGGTGCAGCAGGGGACTCCGGAGGGGGCCGGGGGCAGCCTGGTTGGAGGTGCGAAGCCAGTGGGGCCTCTGCCAGGGATGGGCACTTGTCCTGGGACCCCTGTGCCAGGGGTGCCCATGGTGATTCAGAGTCGTGCTCCTGCTGCCTCAGGGTCCAGCCTGGCTGGGCGCACGGCCTGGGGACCAGCTCTCCAGCACGTGGTCACCTGCTCACCACCTGAACCTCCCTCCTTCTCCCCCCGCCCCCACCCCCAGCATGATGGAGTACTCCCTCGATGGACACAACGTGAGCCTCTCGGCCATCCGAACAGTCCGGGTGCTGCGGCCCCTCCGCGCCATCAACCGTGTGCCCAGTAAGTGGCCCTCCCCCCCCCACCCCCACCCCCGACTTGGGGCCGGCCTTTGTGCCTTGCCCGCTCTGCTGAGAGCTCTGCGGAGCCCCCTGGGACACGGGAGCAGATGCCACAGCGTAGGTGTGGGTTCTAGGCGTTCTGGCCCAGGTGTTGGGGGAGGAGGACCCCTGGCCCAGGTGTTGGGGGAGGAGGACCCCTGGCCCAGGTGTTGGGGGAGGAGAGCCTCTGGGTCCTGAGCGTTCGCCACAGTTGTTCTGGGAAGGACAGCGCAGCCCTGGGCCACGAGGGGGCGGGGGTGGCCGGCGGTGGGGATCCTGACTCTGCGTCTGCACAGCGTTGAGGGTGATGCTGGGGGAGGCGTGCGGCAGGCCTGGTGGCTTTGTCTCCTGGCCCCTTTCCGTGGCTCTCAGGGTCGAGCTCTGCCGGAGGCCCGTGGTCCTTCAGGGCCGTGAGGAGGCGCTGCTGGGCAGTTCCGCAGCTGTGTGCTAGGACGGGGGCCTGTCCTCACCCTGTCATCGGCCCAGACGGGGGTGGTTTGGGATTTTTCCGTCTTCAGAGCGTTCCGTGCTGTGGGTGAATTCAGGGGGCAGTGCGGTGCCTATGTGACTAAGGTTGCGTGCGCGTATGTTGGGGGCGGGGGGGGGGGGGTCTGTGCACACAGCCTCGCTTGGCCACCCGGTGGCCTCGGCACCCATGCCCTGGTTGTCAGGGCTTGTCCTGCAGCCCTCCCTGGGAAGCCACATACCCGCAGGCGGGGGCTGCCTCCCCCTGGGGTGTCCACTCCACCCAAGGCCGGGTGGGTTAGGGTTGTGCTGTGGGAACCCCGCCACCGGCCTCTTCCCAGTGCAGGGCTCTGCCCATCGAGATTCCCAGAGGTATGGACAGACGGCTCTCCAGCCCTGTGCTGGCTGCAGGACCCCCAGGCTCCCACGCGTGGAGGCAGACCAAGCCCAAGTTGCTGCGGGTCCCCGAGGCGGCTGTTCCCGAGATGGAGCTGGGGCGCTGGACTCCTGGGGCCTGCATGGGGCGTAGTCCCAGCCAGCAGCCTTGCTCCCCTCGATGTGGGCCTGGCCCGAGGCGTCATTGTCCCTGGGGGCCTGCCGGACATGGGGGCCGGGGGCTGTCGGCAGAGCCCACTAGCCATTGTGAACAGTGGGGCCCCTCAGAGGGCCTGAGCCCGGGGGCCTCTCCACAGGTCCCTGAGCTGATGCCGGTTCGCCCCCTCTCCGCCCCGCTCCCCCCCCCCCCGCAGGCATGCGCATCCTGGTCACTCTGCTGCTGGACACGCTGCCCATGCTGGGGAACGTGCTCCTGCTCTGCTTCTTCGTCTTCTTCATCTTCGGCATCGTGGGCGTCCAGCTCTGGGCCGGCCTGCTGCGCAACCGCTGCTTCCTGGACAGCGCCTTCGTCAGGTGCCAGCCCACCCCCCGCAGGCTCTTCCGAGCGACTGCCCCCAGAGGCACCTCCCTGGCCCCAGCCCCAGCAGCTGCCTCGGCCCCGGCCCCAGGGGCACACCCTTCCCGGAGGACCTCCACCTTGGACCCGGGGTTCTGGTTCTGGGTCTCTGTATCTCGTATCTCCGTCTTTACGTCTGTTACTGTCTCTCATTGTCTGTTTGTCTGTCTCTGTCTCTGTTTGCTCGTTCCCCCCCCTTCTCTCATTGTTTCTTTGCATCCCCCCCCCCCCCATCTACCCCTCTCGGTCCCCGTGCCCCTCCCCGGGCCGCCTGCCCCCAGGAACAACAACCTCACCTTCCTGCGGCCGTACTACCAGACGGAGGAGGGTGACGAGAACCCCTTCATCTGCTCCTCGCGCCGGGACAACGGCATGCAGAAGTGCTCGCACATCCCCAGCCGCCGCGAGCTGCGCGTGGAGTGCACGCTGGGCTGGGAGGCCTACGGGCAGCTGCAGGCCGAGGGCCTGGGCAGCGCCAGCCGCAACGCCTGCATCAACTGGAACCAGTACTACAACGTCTGCCGCTCCGGCGACTCCAACCCCCACAACGGCGCCATCAACTTCGACAACATCGGCTACGCCTGGATCGCCATCTTCCAGGTGGGCACTGGCTCCAGACCGCGTGGCCTGTGGCCTTTGTGTCCCCACCATGGTGGGTGCCGAGCATGCCATGCGGAGGGGGTGCCTAGGCAGGACTCGCTTGCCCTACCAGCCCCACAGCCAGACCCTAAGGGAACACAGGCCTGCCGCCCTCCCGGGGCCACCCTCCCGGGGCGACCTGTGTGCCCAGCCACCTGCCCTCCCCCCCGCACACAGGTGATCACACTGGAGGGCTGGGTGGACATCATGTACTACGTCATGGATGCCCACTCCTTCTACAACTTTATCTACTTCATTCTGCTCATCATCGTGAGTACAGGGCGCGGGGACATGTCCCGGTTGGCTGGGCAGGACTTTCACAGCTGTGGGTGTTAGAGGGTGGAGGTGCCTCGGAGTCATGACAGCTAATCTCAGACCCTTAGCTCCTTAGTGGATGTCGCCCTGGCCCCAGGGTCCATTCATGAGCCTCCTTATGCCGCCAACACACATCCTCCCAGCCTTTGCTGTCCCTCGTGGGTCCCGGCATTGGCGGAGCTGTGAGGTGGGGCAGCAGAGATCCGGGGCTTCTGTGCATCCCCCAGTGGGAGGAAGTGGAGGTGCGGGAGGACAGAAGCCAGTGTGGGCAGCAGGGAGAGCCCACCTCCAGGAGGTAACGCCCCAGGCTCTCCACGGCCAGGTTCTGTCTGAAGGTTGCAGGACTCTGCATGGGTACTCGAGCTCCCCGGCAGGGCCTTCCACCGTGCGCGAGGACCCAGGAGTGGACACAATAGGCAGATGTCTCAGATGATTGCCATGGGCAGGAGAGAGTGTCACACGGTGCCCATGTCACAGAGGAAGGCCCGGCAGGAAGGGCAGGGTGGCCACAGTCTAGAGGGTCTTGTCAAGGGCAGACCTGAGGAGGAGGGTCTCCCACACGTCCTCCCTCTGTCCGCAAGTAGATGAGAAGCACCAACCGTGAACCGCCTGTCCCAGATGCTGGCACAGCATCGGGTCAGAAGGGACCCCACCCACCCTGGGGCGCCCCACTGGCCACACTCAGGGGCATACTCCCGGCCCCTGGAACGGGCGGCACACAGTCGGCCTCAGTATTTCTCTCATCGGGGACTCGCTGTTGTGTAGAAACCACAGCCGCTGCCTGGCCTCCGGGGCAGATGGGTCTCCGTGTCCCCTCTTCCCCAGTTCCCTGGGGCACACGGCCTGGTGAGCGAGGCTCGGGACGGGCTGTCGGAAGGCTCAACACCGCCCGCCCGCCACAGGTGGGCTCCTTCTTCATGATCAACCTGTGCCTGGTGGTGATTGCGACGCAGTTCTCGGAGACGAAGCAGCGGGAGAACCAGCTGATGCGGGAGCAGCGCGCCCGCTACCTGTCCGACGACAGCACGCTGGCCAGCTTCTCGGAGCCGGGCAGCTGCTACGAGGAGCTGCTCAAGTACCTGGGCCACATCTGCCGCAAAGTCAAGCGGCGCAGCCTGCGCCTCTACGCGCGCTGGCAGAGCCGCTGGTGCAAGAAGGGGGACCCCAGCGGCGCCCTACACGGCCAGGGCCTCGGGCACCAGCCGCGGCGGGCGAGCAGGCGCGCTGCCTCCATCCACCATCTGGTCTACCACCACCACCACCACCACCACCACCACTACCACTTCAGCCACAGCAGCCCACGCCGGCCCAGCCCTGAGCAAGGCACTGGAGACGCCAGCCTGGTACGGGCCAGAGCGCTGCCCTCACCACCCTCACCCAGCCCCGGGCCACTGGATGCCGAGTCGGTGCACAGCGTGTACCATGCCGACTGCCACGTGGAAGGCCCGCAGGAAAGGGCCCAGGCGGTCCAGGCTGCGGCCACCGCCACCAGCCTCAAGCTGGCCATGGGGCTGGGCACCATGAATTACCCCACCATCCTGCCCTCGGCGCCTGGTAGCGGCAAAGGAGGCACCAGCCCCAGGTCCAAGGGGAAGCGGGCCAGTAGGCCCCCCGGAGCCGGAGGGCACAGCTCCCTCAGCCTGAGCAGCCACGACCCCTATGAGAAGATCCAGCATTTGGTTGGGGAACACGGTAAGGGCCTCACCCTCGCCTGTGTGTGTGCATGCATGTGTGTGCACACGTGCACGGCCAGGAGGGGAGAGAGGGCACCCCCTTTGTCCACCCATAGCAGCCCCAAGCGGCTCAGTGGACCATGAGTGTTTACCACATGGATGAGGATTCTGAAGGCAGCAGGGGGTTGCCCCCACCTCGCCCCAAGAGGGACCGTCTGCCCATGTTCACAGCCTGGCAACTTCTCCTGAGGAGTGGTCAGCCCCATTTCTGGGTAGGGAGACACAGATAGGGAGGTGGGGAGGAGTGCAGGTTCCAGTGCCCCTAAGGGCTGGGCGGGCAGATGCCCCCTCACCACTTTCCCACCTGGCACCTCTGCTCCTCCCACCTCCCCACCTCGGATGGGTGGTTAGAGGAGGGACACGGGGTCCCGTGCAGATTGTAAGGCCCCCCCAGTGGTGTGGGCAGGTGTGTAGGGACGTGGGTGGGGTCGTTGTGTGTGCCCTCCTGCACTGTGCCCGAGGTGTGAGAGCCAGTGTGTCCCAGCGCACGTGCTTCTAGCCCTGCACTGCCCATTAGGCGGCCCCGGCCTCAGGGTTCTAGCCCTGCACTGCCCATTAGGCCGCCCCGGCCTCAGGGTTCTAGCCCTGCACTGCCCATTAGGCGGCCCCGGCCTCAGGGTTCTAGCCCTGCACTGCCCATTAGGCGGCCCCGGCCCCAGGGGACCCTGAGCAGTAATGAGTCCAGGCCACAGCTCTGGGTGCAGAATGTAGCTGAGCCCCAGAGACTGGGCACAAGGAAGCGGTGCACAGCTCTCTCCAGTCGTTCTCACATCTGGTCCGTGTTGGAGCGATGATGGTTGATGTGTCGGACGACACGCCATGTTGAAGTTAATCTCGCCTTTAACACGGCTCCTGCAGAGGAGCGCGTGCTGCATCTCTGGATGATGTGGCTGTGGCACGACTGAGTGCTCTGCCCCTCAGTGTCCCTGCCCCCATGGGTGGACAGAGCACCTCTGGCCGGGGTACATGTGAGTGTGCCCAGGTGTCTGTGTGTTCCTGGGTGTGCACACGAGTGTTCCAGGGGAGCGTGTGTTCCTGGGTACGAGTGTGCCGAGGTGTGCGCGTTCACCCTACAACAGCGTCTATGGGGGCGTGGGCCCACCCCAGGTGTCACCACCGAGTGGCCTGACCCTGCCTGTACCCTTCCCCCCTCAGGACTGGGCCAGGCCCCCAGCCGCCTGTCAGGCCTGAGCGTGCCCTGCCCCCTGCCCAGCCCCCAGGCGGGCACGCTGACCTGCGAGCTGAAGGACTGCCCGTACTGCGCCAGTGCCCCGGGAGACCCCGCGTTCGAGTTCAGCGACTCGGAGAGCGGAGACTCGGATGGCAACGTGGTCTACGAGTTCACGCAGGACGTGCGGCACGGCGACCGCCGCGACCCCATGCAGCCGGCCCCCGCGGCAGGCACACCAGCCCAGGGCGGCGTGCGGAGGCGGGCACGGCCGCGGGGGGCCCCGGGCGGGCTGGGTGGGCTCGGCCACGTGTGGGCTGCCGTCAGCGGCAAACTGCGCAGGATCGTGGAGAGCAAGTACTTCAGCCGCGGCATCATGATGGCCATCCTCACCAACACCCTGAGCATGGGCGTCGAGTACCACGAGCAGGTGGGTGGGCGCAGGGACGCGCCCCCTGCGAGCGAGACTGCTGTCTGACCCCGAGGGCACGTTCCTTGTGTGTCGCCGGATTGTAGCCTCTTGGGGACCCACCTTAGGGCTGTGGCGTTGGGGGACAGATGATGTGTATCAGCTGCTCAACAAATGCTCATCCTCCCCCTTGGGCTGGGTCTCTGCCGGGTGGTGCACACAGACACCGTGGCTCCTGCCCGGAGTCGCTCTCATCTGGGGTGGGGGGTGGAGACCGCCCAGACCCGGAGGCAGCGGGGGCTGAGGGTGTTGACAGGTCATCTGGTGGCTCTGGAAGGTACCCCTGGCCCAGTTCTTGCAGAGAGGCCCCCCTTTACCTGAGCTAGACCCACCGGCAGCACCTGATGGGGTGCCTCTTGGTGACCAGAATAGGGGAGATGTGGACTGGCCCCAGGAGGAGGAATTGTGGGGTCCCAGCCCCCCAGTTGACCCTGCACTGGCCGGGACAGGGCCACGCCAGGGAGGGCAGCAGCGGGTTTGGCAGGAGATGGTCCTCTCAGGACCAAGGTCCGTTCACTTGCTATGACCAAATCAACTTCCTCCTCCTGCCCATGGGTCCTTTCACATCACGTAAGCCATTTCATCTGGAGCAATTTAGGGGGAGTCCTAGCAGTGTCGGCCGCAAGCAGGCCCGGCGGGAGGTGCTTTCTGTGAGGGTGAGGTCCAGGCCAGGGGTAGCAGCGGGCTTCGAGGGACCCCTGCCCATAGGAGCCTCCGCCACACATGCACACACAGGTACACAGTCATACATGTCCACAGATGTACATGTGCACGGATTACCCATACAGATGTGAACATGTGTACAGACGTGTAACCATGTGCACGTCTGTCACGTGTGTAGCATGTTTTCAGGCTTCACACACAAGCAGGTCACTGGTACAGGCACGGGCACATGTCCAGATACATGCACACACATGCATTTACACCAGCGCAGGTGTACACGTATGCTGGTGTGCACACACAGGCAGGATAGAATGTCCCCAGTATGGTGGGCCTCTGGGGCCTTCTGCCAACAAGGAAGCGTGTGTAAGGGCCCCAGAGACCGAGCCAGCTTTCGGAAGCACCCTTACTTTCAATGTCGATGCCCCAAGCACTCCCATGCCCACCCCGAACCCTGGCACAGGTACTCCAGGCCCTGCTCCATGGGCCTCTTCAGAGCCCTAATGCACAGACATACTGAGGGGAAGGGCCAGGGGGACCAAGCCAGAGATACTGACAGAGGGAAGGCCAGATGGACCAGGGTCCAGCTGGAGAGGCTACCCCTGCGGCCCAGCTGCATCCTTCAGACAGCAGCCGACAGGTTCCCCAAGATGCCTGCTGTAGCCTCTGGGCCGGTGGCCCCTTGATGCAGCCTTACCTGCTCCCCATCGGTGGGGGCAGCGACCCTCCCCTGATGGTCCTGCCACCGCCCACAGCCGGATGAGCTGACCAATGCCCTGGAGATCAGCAACATCGTGTTCACCAGCATGTTCGCCCTGGAGATGCTGCTGAAGCTGCTGGCCTGCGGCCCGCTGGGCTATATCCAGAACCCCTACAACATCTTTGACGGCATCATCGTGGTCATTAGGTGGGTCATCGTTGTGGTCCTCCAGGGCCGCGGGGCTCCTGGAGGCTCCGCTGTCAGGGCAGAGCCCCAGTCAAAGGGAGAGGTGCCGCTGGGAGTGTTTCCTGGTGGCCCCGGAGACGCTCAGGGGAGTCCCTTCCTGCAGAACCTGCAGGGCGCGCACACTGAGGTCAGTTGCATGTCAGACACACGTTTCTAGAATCTGCTGGAGCTGTTCCCTTCAGGAACAGAGTGAGCGTGCAGGGTCCTCCGGCTCCTGGCCCAGCGTTTGTTAGGGCTCAGCCTGCGGGAGAGCCAGCCGCCTCTGCAGTGGCTGCTGCAGCAGAAGCCACACAGAAAGGAGTGGGAGACGGGGGACAGTTTCTCCCCAGGAGGAAGTGAGGCCCTTGGAAGTGGAGGGTGGGGGTGGGGGGTCGCGTTGGGCAAGAACAGACGAGCCAGGCCTGGCTGTGGAAGGTGCAGGATGGGAAAGCCCTCGGTCGAGAAGCTTGCGTCCGGGTCAGAGCCAGGGATGGCAGCTCATTCGTTGTCTTCAGAGATGTTGCCACAGCCCCTCCGCCCCTCTGGGCACCTTGATGCAGCCAGACCTGCTGTTGGGCACGGGTTGAGCTGCAGGCCTCGGTGGCTCCCAGGCCTTCCTGCTTCCAGGCACGGGAAGCTGGGAGCCAGGGTAGCTGCAGGGACCTGCAGTCGGGGGAGGGCACCCCCTGACCCTGGGCCTGGCCCACAGCGTCTGGGAGATCATCGGGCAGGCGGACGGGGGGCTGTCGGTGCTGCGGACCTTCCGGCTGCTGCGGGTGCTGAAGCTGGTGCGCTTCATGCCGGCGCTGCGGCGCCAGCTGGTGGTGCTCATGAAGACCATGGACAACGTGGCCACCTTCTGCATGCTGCTCATGCTCTTCATCTTCATCTTCAGGTGGGCCCCTCCCCCCCACCCCACAGCGGGGGTCCCCTCCCTGCGGCACTGGCCTTGTGCTCCCGGCTGTGGGGCCGTGGGGTGGGGGCAGCGGGAGCCTCAAAGCTTCTGAGGAAGCCCAGCAGCTGGATGCCTTCCAGGTGTGAGTCACGTGAGACCCAGGCTGGGCTCTGCTCACAGCTGAATGCGGGCACAGGACGGACCTCGGGATAGATAGATTGGGGACCCAGCGGAGAACAAGGGGACCAGGGCAGGGGCAGGGGCAGCCAGGCTGGCGTTCGTCATTGGTGGAGCACCTGCCGTGCCGGCCCGGCCGGGACTCGGGGAGGCTGGGGCAGGCAACCCAGGTCCCAGCCCCCGCCTGGAGCCAGAGTGGTCCCTGGCTGCCCTTCCCTCCCCTGGCCTTGGTCCCCCCACCATGAGCATCCCCATAAACCAGGAAGCAGGGGCCCCACCATGAGCATCCCCATAAACCAGGAAGCAGGGGCCCCGGTGGAAGGAGGCCTAGAGGGGTAGCTGCTGGGTGTGAAGGTGAGCAGGCAGAGTGGCCTCACCCCCTCCGCCCCTCCGCCCCCCACCCTCCTCCCTCCTGCCTCCCCACCTCAGCATCCTGGGAATGCACCTCTTCGGCTGCAAATTCAGCCTCAAGACAGACACTGGAGACACGGTCCCTGACAGGAAGAACTTCGACTCCCTGCTGTGGGCCATCGTCACGGTGTTCCAGGTATAGCCCGGGTGGGGCTGTCCCGGTGTCAGCGCGGCCTCAGGAGCCCTGCCCACAGCAGCCCAGTGCGTGCGTGGCCTGAGGCTGGAGCAGCTGAGCTGTGAACAGCAGGAGCAGCGATGCTGTCCCCTGGGTGGTGGGCTGTGTTCTCACTGGTGCAGAGCTCCTCCTGTTTGAGGCGTTGCCAGCATGTCCAAGGGGGGTTCACCCCCAGGGTCCCTCCTCAGGCCACACACCCATGGGGGTGTGGCCAGCCTGGGTGAGGGGCTGAGGGCCATTTTCAGGCTGCCCACGGCTCCCATTGCCCCAACGCCCCCCCTCTCTGCCTCCCTGCCCTTCTCCCCCAGATCCTCACCCAGGAGGACTGGAACGTCGTCCTCTACAACGGCATGGCCTCCACCTCCTCCTGGGCCGCCCTCTACTTCGTGGCCCTGATGACCTTTGGCAACTATGTGCTCTTCAACCTGCTGGTGGCCATCCTGGTGGAGGGCTTCCAGGCGGAGGTGAGGGGCTTCCAGGAGGTGGGGGCCTGGCGCAGACTGACCTGGAGAGGCTTCTGTCCTCTCCCCTCGTCTCATGGGCCTTCCTCATGGGCCTTCTTCACTGCACATGGTGGGGGGGGGGGGTGCTCGGCACAGATGGCTCCCATCCAAGGGGAACCTCACAGCTGCCTCTGCTCTGTGGGCACAGGGCGACGCCAACAGGTCTGACACAGACGAGGACAAGGCGTCCACTCACTTGGAAGAGGATTTCGACAAGTTCAGAGACCTCAGGGCCACAGGTGTGTGGGGGTGATGGGGGCAGGGCAGTGCCTCTCCTGACCTGGCAGAGATGGGGCTCCCCGGGGGCAAGTCCCGGTGGGCAGCTCCCCCTTCCTGAGAACCCTCCCCCCCTCCAGAGATGAAGATGTACTCCCTGGCCGTGACCCCCAACGGGCACCTGGAGGGCCGGGGCAGCCTGCCCCCTCCAGTCATCATGCGCACAGCGGCCACGCCCATGCCCACCCCCAAGAGCTCCCCAAACTTGGACACGGCCCATGGCCTCCTGGACTCCCGGCGCGGCAGCAGCAGCTCCATGGACCCTCAGCTGGGGGACCAGAAGTCTCTGGTAGGGACAGCCCCCTGCCCCGGCCTTAGGGCACCTTCGGGCTCCGTGCACCCAGCTCCTCACGGCCTCCCCCAAAGATGAGTGAGGGTCCCACATGCCTACCCCCCACACATATATACCCAACCCCCGCTACTGCCTCCTGAGCCCTTGGCCCCGAGTGCTCCGATTTCTGTAAAGGGAGCAGGAGTTGCTGTGCTGATGGGAGCAGCATAGAGACCAGACGCGGACGCGCGTATTTGATCCTTTTCCTCTGGTGAAATGTCAGGTGGGAAGTTTATCTTCCGAATTGCAGTAAAAGGAAAGCTGCAGAGCGCAGGTCAGAAGGCGAGACAGGAAGGAGACTTCGGAAACGTATAAAAGCAGCACACAAGCCACGGGGGGCGGGGGGGGGGGGCCCACGGGGGCTTTTCAGACAAACCAGGCAATGCTGACCCCAAGGACACGGCCAGCACGGCTTTTCGGAAGGCCCGGGTGGGGCAGGCAGAGCAGGACGAGCTGACCACAGAAGGGGCATGGGGTATGGAGCGGAGGACGTCTTCCTGTGGGTGACAGGACGAGAACCCCGGTGGGCCAGGGGAGCCAGGCGAGGCAGCCACAGGAGCAGTGCAGCCATGCGGGAGGGGGGCGGGGACGCTGGGCAGCACTGAGTCTCAGCCGCACGAGACCCGGGAGGTGGCGTAGCACCGCAAAGAGGATGGAGGGCAGAGAGGATGGAGGGCAGAGAGAGAGGATGGAGGGCAGAGAGAGAGGATGGAGGGCAGAGAGAGAGGATGGAGGGCAGAGAGTGAGGATGGAGGGCAGAGAGAGAGGATGGAGGGCAGAGAGGATGGAGGACGGGTACAGCAGGTAGGCCCCTGCGTCAAGGTGGGTGTATCTCTTGAGACATCCGCCGCACTTCGCAAGGCCAGAGTCTACCGGTTAGAAACCGATTCGGGGCCCCGCCCCAGAGGTCAAGGTCAGCTGGGACATCGTCTGAGGATGGTCAAGGGCTGGTCCCAGGCCCACTGATGACCTGCACCTGCCCGTCCATCGTCTGGCAGGCACAGCGGCCAGGCCAGCCCAGTGGGAGGCCTGCTCAGCCCTAACACCTGCTGGCTGGGTCTCCAGCTCTTGGTTAAGTGCTCTGCACCCAGGCATCCCCTGGAATGGCAGAGTTGCTAGCGGCTCCCTCGCAGGCTGGTCTGCATGTGGAATCCCTCTCACAGGTGTTGTAGTCACGGTGGTGGTTCACGAACAAATCCCACCCATGGAGCGACCGGGTGGGGAAAGGCGCCTGTGGCTGCTGGGTGCCCGGGACCCTGGGGTGTTTCCGGGTACTTGAGGACTGGCCCTCCTCCCTTCTCCCCCCTCCCCTGCAGTCCAGCCTCCGCAGCTCGCCCTGCGCCCCCTGGGGCCCCAACAGCGCCTGGAGCAGCCGGCGCTCGAGCTGGAACAGCCTGGGCCGCGCGCCCAGCCTCAAGCGCCGGAGCCAGTGTGGGGAGCGGGAGTCTCTGCTGTCGGGCGAGGGCAAGGGCAGCGCGGAGGAGGAGGCTGAGGACGGCAGGCCCAGGGTGGGCGCCTCGCCCGGCACACGCGCCACCCCGCTGCGGCGCGCCGGGTCCCTGGACCAGCGCGGCACGCTGGACGCGCAGCCCCTGCGGCCGGCCACCCTGCTGCCCACCAAGCTCCACGACTGCAACGGGCAGATGCTGGCCCTGCCCAGCGAGTTCTTCCTGCGCATCGATAGCCACAAGGAGGACCCGGCCGAGTTCGACGACGACATGGAGGATGTGAGTGGGCGTCGGGCACGTCCTCCCTCCTGTCCCGGGCTGGTTCCCGGAGCAGAGCCTGAACGTCATTCGTGGTGGGGTCGGGGGGAGGGGGTCCTCAGAAGAAAGGGGAGAACGTGGGCAAGCTGAGCTGGACCTGACCCAGCGAATGGGCCTCAGCTGGTCCTCGAGAGCTCCGGAGCAGGACTGGCCCCAGGGTCGGGGTCGGCCCCACCTCCAGCTGAGGGCCAGTGTGAGCCCTGAGTTAGCCGCCGCTGGTGGGCCTTCCAGGGTGGAGGAGGGGACAGGGCCACCTTCTCAGGGGCACATTCACTCCATTGCCCAGGACAGTGCCACAGGCAGGGGGCAGCTGGGGGGGGAGGGGGGTGCGGGGTCTGAGCACGTCTATTTACCTGGCCCCATGGGCTCCCAGCATGGGTCACTCACCCTGTGCCTGCCTGTGTGGGAGGATGAGCTGGGACCCCAGGGTGGAGGGCGGGCTAGGGGAGGCTGGGCCCCGCCTGAGGACCTGCGCCCTCTCCCAGAGCTGCTGCTCACGCCTGCGCAAGGTGCTGGAGCCCTACAAGCCCGAGTGGTGTCGGAGCCGTGAGCCCTGGTCGCTGTACCTGTTCTCCCCGCAGAACAGGTAAAGGGGGCCCTGGGTGGGAGAGACGCCGCCCTTTTGGGTCCCCAAGTTTTCCGGCAGTTAGTGGGCTCCCTGGGCCTCAGGGTCGCAGGGCTCTCCCCGGGCCCCTCACCCAGCGCCCTCGCCGCCCCCCGCCTACCCCATCCCCCAGGTTCCGTGCCTCCTGCCAGAAAATCATTGCTCACAAGATGTTCGATCACGTCGTCTTGGTTTTCATCTTCCTCAACTGCATCACCATCGCCCTGGAGAGGCCGGACATCGACCCAGGAAGCACCGTGAGGCCCCCTTCTCCTGCGGACGGCTGGGTCTCTCGGGTGCAGCCGGCCCCTCTCACCGCCCTGTTCCCGCAGGAGCGTGTCTTCCTCAGCGTCTCCAACTACATCTTCACGGCCATCTTCGTGGCTGAGATGACGGTGAAGGTACCTGCCCCTCCGGAGAGCCCTGGGGTCTGCACTCGGGCCTCACACCCCCTCCTGCCCAGCAGCTCCCGCCCGCTGCACCCCTGCCCCCGCCCCGTCTGCGGCCGCACCTCAGACCTGAGCCCTCCTCCCTCCTCCGCGCCCGGACAGGTGGTGGCCCTCGGCCTGGTGTCGGGCGAGCACGCCTACCTGCAGAGCAGCTGGAATGTGCTGGATGGGCTGCTGGTCCTGGTGTCCCTGGTCGACATCGTCGTGGCCTTGGCCTCGGCGGGCGGTGCCAAGATCCTGGGCATCTTGCGTGTGCTGCGCCTGCTGCGGACGCTCCGGCCCCTGAGGTGGGCAGGGTGGGTGGGGGATGGGGCCGGCCAGGGGAGGGGACGAGGACAGATGGGGCGGGCGTGGGGCTGGAATGGGGGGGGCGGTCTTGGCGTGACCTGCACCTTCCGCACAGTGGCCACTCGCCCGGTGTGCCCAGCAGCAGGCCCCCTCTGCCCTGTGCAGGGTCATCAGCCGCGCTCCTGGCCTCAAGCTGGTGGTGGAGACGCTGATATCGTCCCTCAGGCCCATCGGCAACATCGTCCTCATCTGCTGCGCCTTCTTCATCATCTTCGGCATTCTGGGGGTGCAGGTGGGCAGCCCCGCCTGTCCGTGGGTGTCCCGTCTGAGAGGTGGTGCTCTTGTGGTCAGTAGCCACTGGGGCAGCCCCAGAAAGGTTCAGCCTTGCCCCCGACTGCTGTCCCAGGAGGCAGGCCCCTTGCGGGGGCTGGTGGGCCGGAGGGCACTGGTTGGCCCCTCTGGGTGACCCCCTGCCCTGTCAGCTCTTCAAGGGCAAGTTCTACTACTGCGAGGGCACTGACACCAGGAACATCTCCACCAGGGCAGAGTGCCGGGCTGCCCACTACCGCTGGGTGCGGCGCAAGTACAACTTCGACAACCTGGGCCAGGTGGGCAGGGGAGGGTGGGGCCGGGAGGGGAGGCGGGGGAGGGACTGGTTGGGGGGCAGGGCCCCGAGGTCCGCACCCAGGTGATCCTGGACGGCCTCGCCTGGACTTCTGGACCCCAGAGCTGTGGGCGTGTCTGCTGTGCGGGAGGCCGGTGGGGTCTCCGGGGTCGGATGCAGGGCCAACAGGAAGCAGTGACTGCCTTGCTGTGACTCCACAGGCACTGATGTCCCTGTTCGTGCTCTCGTCCAAGGACGGCTGGGTGAACATCATGTATGACGGGCTGGACGCGGTGGGCATAGACCAGCAGGTGCGGGCAGGCAGGGGGCAGCCCTGGCCTTTCCGGAGAACCCCTTTGGGCATCCCCTGGGTCATCTCGGGGAACCGCCTCTGAAACCTTCTGGAGCGTTGTGTGTCACGGGGCCCCTTCCCTGGCCCTGCAGGCCGCAGCCCCGCGGGGCCCTCGTGCGTGGCCGTCCCCGGGCAGGTGCCTCGGGCAGCGGGCACCCACGCGTCCTCGTGTGTTACAGCCGGTGCCCAACCACAACCCCTGGATGCTGCTCTACTTCATCTCCTTCCTGCTCATCGTCAGCTTCTTCGTGCTCAACATGTTCGTGGGCGTGGTGGTGGAGAACTTCCACAAGTGCCGGCAGCACCAGGAGGCCGAGGAGGCGCGGCGGCGCGAGGAGAAGCGGCAGCGGCGCCTGGAGAGGAAGCGCAGGAGTAAGGCGCGCCCCGTGGCGGCGGTGGGTCGGTGCCTGTGCGCCTGGGGGAGGGTGGTGGCCGGCAGGGGCAGCAGGGACGAGCCCCGAGTGACGGGCTTTGACACCGGGTCTCCCTTGCACGCGAGTGCAGTGGGCACCTGGAGCGAGCGCCCCGCCTGGCCCTGCTCCCCTCAGCCTCCCAGCCCCAGCCTCGCCACGTGGCTCTGCACGCTGCCCGCCTTGCCTGGGCCTGCATGGTGGCTGGGCCCTCAAGGGGAGCCGGGCAGAGGAGGGCAGCTGCAGCAGGAGGCAGGGGTCCCCCTCCACCCAAGTGGCACAGGAGAGGAATGAGACCCCAGTTCTCACCCACCATCACTACTGAAAAGGGTTCACACCCATGAGTTATGCCACGGGGTGGGGAAACAAGCAAAGTTGTCCAAGACAGACAGAGACAGAGAGAGAGAGAGAGAGAGAGAGAGAGAGAGAGAGAGAGAGAGAGAGAGAGACTTACAGGGAGGCCCTACTCAGCTTGGGAGCAAGCAAGGAGGGCTTCCTGCAGGAGGGGGCCGCTGAGTGTCCCGCCCACCGCAGCCAGCTCAGACCATCTCCTTGTCTTTCCAGGCACTTTGCCCAACCCAGGTATCTGCCCCCCACCCCGCATGCCTAAGCCGCTTGCTTCTGCCAGCCCTGTGTGGGGCTGCAGGCTGGCCTGGCCTCTGTCCTTCAGCCACTGCCATGCGGAAGGGCAGACATCGCAGGCGGGTGCCAGGCCTGCTGGGGTCTGCTGCAGGGTGGGCATGGGACGGCCAGGGTTGGGCGCCTGGCGTCAGTGGGGGGAAGGGGTGTCCACTCCCTGCCTGGTGTCCAGGCCGCTGCCTGTGAGCTTGCGTGTGCCCCTCTGCCCGGCCTGCATGCCTGGCTGCTTCCCTGCCGTGCTCTGGGATCCTGCCAGCTCGTGGCTGCTCCGTGTCCTCAGCGCTGGCCTGGCCCTGCTGGCTGCCGGCCCCTTTTGGCTGCTCGAGCTGAGCCGACCTCCTCAGTAACCGCATGCCAGACCTAGGAGCATGAGGGTCTCAGGTTGGGGTCCGTCCGTAGGCCCTGCTCTCCCAGCTCTGGAACAGTTGGTCCCCCAGCCCCCATCCCTGCATGGTTCTGTGGCTGAGGCAGGTCCTCGTGTGCAGTGGTGGCAGCCATGTCCTCGCCCGGTGGGAGCTCAGTGGGCACTGACAAGCCATGGAGGGGCTACTGCAGGGAGAGCATTTAGTGCAGACAGACCAGCGGGTGAATGCATGACCCCAGGTCATGGCCATCGGGTGGACCAGCAGCCAGGCAGGCCTCAGACCAGAGGCAGTGCCACGGGCCACCTGGAAGGCGAGGAGGGGAGGGACTCTGGGCCTGTTGGCCTGAGGACAGCTCATGCCAAGACGGGGGGTGGGGTGAGAGGGGTTACCCTGCCCCCTAAGAAAGCTCCCATCTGCTTAGTGTCTCAGAACCCCAATGCCAGCCCAGGAGCATACCATGAAGGCCCCAACTTGGGAGCTTCTGGCAGGGTGGGGTCTGGGCAGGGCCCCAAGACAGGGCCAGGTCGAGTCTCAGCTTCCCGTGCCACTCCTGGGGCTGCCCTGAGGCTGCACCCCACCCCCACCCCCGGCACAGCTAAGGGAGTCAGTGGGGGCCTGGCCCTGAGGCGCACTCATGCCCAGACCTCCCACCCTGGGTTGACCATCAGATAACAGGATCCAGAGTCACAGGGAGCTACCTGTTACCTAAATGGGCCCCCTTTCTTGAGAGAAATGCCCCCTGCACCCTCCTGCAAACCTCCCACATCTGAGCCCAGGGCCCTCCCCCAGCCTCACCCCCACCGTCTAGCCCTGGTCACAGGCGCCCTCTCCCTGCAGAGGCCCAGCGCCGGCCCTACTACGCCGACTACTCGCCCACCCGCCGCTCCATCCACTCGCTGTGCACCAGCCACTACCTCGACCTTTTCATCACCTTCATCATCGGGGTCAACGTCATCACCATGTCCATGGAGCACTACGACCAGCCCAAGGTGGGGCTCAGGGTGCAAGACCCTGCCCACCCTGCCCAGGACCCGTGTGGGAGATGAGCCTCAGGGTGCCACGGGGGCAGGGGGGCCGTCCCCCAGTGGGTGGCCTAGTCAGGAGGTGCTGTCCCAAGAACGGGGAGGTCTTAGGTCTACAGCCCTGGGTGAGCCCTCACTCGGGTTTATGAATTGTGGCTTGAACAGAGGGTCGTCTTCGTAACATCAGTTGAAACTCTCAGGGCCACCTGCCCCAGAGAGCCCTTCCCTACCCCACGAGCGGTTCCCTCTCGAAGCTCTGGCTGTTGAAATGTTCCTGAGTCCAGCTGCCCGGGCTGTAGATCTCACGGTCCAGGAAACGGCTGGACAGAAAGAGCTGGCAGGAGACGGGCGGGCATGTCAGCTTGTTGCTTCACTCCCGTTGCATCTGCATCGCCATCATTTCATTAAAGGACACCCCCCCCTCCCGCCCCCTCCATGGGAAGGGAGGAGTCTCGGGGTATCGCAGCCTTTGAGTCGGAACCTACTCAGCTCTTCAGGAAGCTGAGCTCTGGCTGGCGAGGGCTGGCCCCTGTCCCAGACTCTGGGTGGGGCCTGGGCAAGGCGGGTCCAGGAGTCTGGGCTCAGAGCGCCAGGTTCCCCCCACCTGAGAGTTGACCTCAAAACGCTGCAAGGGTCAGTCCAGGGGATGCCTTCCAGACCTGGCCGCACAGAGTAAGCGCTCAGTAGCTGGGCCTCAGACCTGTCCTCGGCCTGGAGGCACCCAGATTGGTACAGGAGAGAGATGGGGCAGGGTGACCAGGACCCAGGTACTGGGTGCCTAGTGCCACGGTGGGTGGTGGGAGGAGAGGCGGAGGAGGGGCAGCCCAGGCAGGGTGACCGCCACAGCCTGACACTCCGTCCACAGTCGCTGGACGAGGCCCTCAAGTACTGCAACTATGTGTTCACCGTTGTCTTCGTCATTGAGGCTGTGCTGAAACTGGTGGCTTTTGGGTTCCGGCGATTCTTCAAGGACAGGTATGTGGGCGGGCGGGGGGCCACCTGGTGCCCTGAAGGACCCATGGTGCTGCTCTTGGGGGCGGGAGCGGGTGAGAGCCACAGCCCTCCCCTCTGGTGGCCCTAGCCTTCTATCTGCAAAGGTGATGGGGCTGAGCGAGGTGTGGGGTGCACCCCTGGGGTGACAGCAAGGCATGCCTGTGGGTGACAATAGGAACCTCCAGAGTGACAGCAGGACACACCCCGGGGGTGACAACAGGACGCATCCAAGGCGATAGGGAGGGGACTCCTGTTCTAAAGGGCTGTGGATGGGGGGGGGGGGAGAAAGCAGCATGACACTGAGCCCCGTTGGCGCCCAGGTGGAACCAGCTGGACCTGGCCATCGTGCTGCTGTCCATCATGGGCATCACACTGGAGGAGATCGAAATGAGTGCGGCACTGCCCATCAACCCCACCCTCATCCGCATTATGCGTGTGCTCCGCATCGCCCGTGGTAGGCACCCGCGGAGCCCAGGGCTGCCCAGCCTCCCTCCTCACCACGCCCCAAGGCCTCAGCAGGGGGCTGGTGCTGGTCACAGGGAAGTCAGGGATGGGTGGTCCTGGGGCCCGGTCAGCTGGGGAGGGTCAGACTGTCCCAGCCCCAACCAGGCCCTGACACTCGGCTCTTGGCCCTAGTGCTGAAGCTGCTCAAGATGGCCACAGGCATGCGGGCCCTGCTGGACACGGTGGTTCAAGCCCTGCCCCAGGTAGGCGCACGGCTGACCCAGGGGGGCGGGTGGGCACTCCAGACACCCCCAAGAAGACAAGGCCTGCTCATTGGCAGGCAGGCAGGCATCTGCACTTGCGATAACCACATCTATCACCCCTACGTGTCAGGAAAAGGTAGCTGTGCTGGCAGGGAGGTGGCTGTCTGCCTCCTGGGCCCAGTCCCCCTGGGGAAGATGGACAGCCAGCGCCTGCCTGCCCCGGTCCAGCACTAGGCGCAATGGATGAGGACATGGCCAGGGTGGTCTTCCGAGAAACCCAGAGGCCGGGTGTTGGCTGGAGGCCTCGCTCCTCCTTTGGGGCTAACTCAGGCCCCATGTCCTCACTTCCTGTGTCCACAGTCCCCCACGCTGACCCTTTGTGGCCTCTTGAACAGAAAGAACCCCTTTCTGCACACCTGTGCAGTATCTAGTTCTTCCGCCAACCCAGCCTGTTCAGCCATGTGTCCATCTGTCCGTGGTTCTCTTTCGGCCAGCCATCCGTCCACCTCACCACTCATGTGTCCCTCTGTCTGTTATCCAGCCGGTCACTCGCCCCCCAGCTGCGTATCCATCTAGCACCTTCTCTCTCAGTCACCTACTCACATGCCTATGTGTCCACACACCCATCCAACCATGCGCCTGCCAGCCTTCCGTGTGCTCCCTCCCTCAGCCAGCCCCCACTCATCCCCTCAGCCCTGAGGGACAGTCCCCAAGGTCCTTCTGTGCCTGTGGGAGTGACAGGAGGGGAGGGGAGCCTGGGCCTAGCCATGCCCCAGCGTCAGGGGCAGCAGAGGTAGGTGAAGACAGGGTACCCTGCCTGGAGGGCAGCATAAGGGATGGGAGGGTGTGTTGGTGAGATTCCTGGTAGAACTTCAGCCTTGGTCCTGGGGAGCAGAGGTACTGGAGGCAGGGGTGGTCCTGGGTACAGGGTGGGCATGAAAGGCCAAGAAGGGGCCCTGAGCATCAGGCAGGACAGGGAGCCCCCAGGGACCATGGGAGTGAGGGCCAAGGGGGGTGGGTTAAGAACGAGGCTTCACACCTCACTGGGAACTTGCCCTCCTGCCTGGCAAGAACGGGAGGTGAGGGTGGCTGTGGGCACCAGGCACTGATGGCACAGCAGGCGGGGGAGGCCTGACCTGGTTCTGCTTCTCTCCTGTGTAGGTAGGGAACCTCGGCCTACTTTTCATGCTCCTGTTTTTTATCTATGCTGCCCTGGGAGTGGAGCTGTTCGGGAGGCTTGGTGAGTTGGGGTCCAGGCAGGCACAGCCTCACCCACACACACGTCCAGCAGATAGCTCGGCACTGGGCAGACCAAGGCAGGGCCCCCTGCTCCCTCAGCCCTTCACTGCACCAGGCGAGCATGACAGCCCCACACGCAGGAGCGTCTGCGCTCACGCAGACCCGTGGCACACGTACGTGCACATACACACCCGGTGTGTTTATAGCCCAACAAGGGAGGCAGAGCCACCCGTGAGCCGGAGTGGGCATCCACATGCAAACTCGCACATGCCACCCTAATCTGCACCGGTCCCCGGGGGACAGACGCGGCAGCGTGTCCTTAACTGTCACCAAGGATTTTCTTAAACCCTGTCTGGGCAGGGGGCAGGTGGGGCCCCTCTCTGGCAGCCCCCTCCCTGTAGGACGCCCTCCCCTTCCTGCCGGGGTCTTCTGAACAGTCGGTGACTGAGTGCACAGTGGCTTCCAGGAGCCACAGGGGGCCTGGCTGAGGCGGCTGTCAGTTTGGGTTCTGCCCAGGAGCTCCTGGGAACCGTGGCTTGTCCACCCAGAAAGCCCTCTGTCTAGGACAAGCAGGGTTTCGGGCAGCTCCCAGGCCGAGGAGGAGTCACTCCCCCCCCATTGTGAAGAGACATGCCCCCTCAGGTGCCTCCTTGGGTGCCCACCTGCCAGGGACCCCCAAGCTATGCCATCACTCCGTGCTCAGAGGAGCATGACCTTCCTGCAGGTCTCAGGCTCCCAGACATTGTGTGGCTCACCCCAGTGTGTGTGCTTGGCCCCCAGCATGTGTGCCTGACCCAGCGTGTGTGCCTGACCCCC
>PVJC01018847.1:6570-30965 GCA_004026665.1 Murina feae | reverse complement strand
AACATACTATGTTAATCAAGCCAAGAATCTTATGCATTTCTGAACCAAGAGTAAGATTTCACAAAGATTCATTTAGAGCATTAAAAGGAACTTACACAATGTTCTTACATTTTCAGGCTTACACAGAATTAGCTTCTGAAAGGCAAAGCTCAAGTCTAGAGATCTGAATTTTATTTTTGCCAGTGTGTAGTAGACCATTCAAGGAACTGGGGATATCTAGTAGCAAACACAGTAAGCCTCACCCTCTTAGAGCTTATAATTTAGAGAAAGGGATTAACAGTGCGCACACTATCAAATATATTATGTCTGGAAGTGTTAATGTGCAAAAAAGAAAAATAAAGCAGGGTAAGAGAATAGCAAGTGATATGTGTGGGTAGATAAGTGTGATTTTATTAAAATTTGTTAGCTTTCTGTATCACTTGATGTGCAAACTGAAGTTGGCCTTTGTTAGGAATGTTATAGTACAATGTGAGGCAAATTACATAAAGAACTCTGAATGAGCCCAGTGTGGCTCAGTTGGTTGAGTTTCGTCCAGTGCACCTAAAAGTCGCCTGTTTGATTCCCAATTGGGGTACATACCTAGCTTTCTGTTTTTGGTCCCCTTGTAGGTGTGTGAAGGAGGCAGCTGATCAATGTTTCTGTCTCACACTCATGTTTCTCTCCCCCTCTCTTCCTCTCTCTGAAATCAATAAAAACATATTTAAATCATTAAAAAAAAGAACTCAATGAGAATAGCAAAATGAAAAATGAACAAAACCCCTTTGTCATGAACTGCTTAAAACTATTTACTCATGTGTCAAGGACTAAAGTTATCAAGGGCTTTGTGTAAAATGTGTCTACTTAGTAGGCTACCAGGCATGCAAATAAAGGATATAGCTTTAACTATTATTCTTCCATAAAGTAAACCAGGGTTGGGAACCTTTTTTCTGCCAAGGGACATTTGGATATTTATAACATAATTCAAGAGCCATACAAAATTATCAACCTAAAAATTAGCCTGCTATATTTGGTCAAACATTTAATTACTAGTAACTCACCCCTAATGCCTTGGCAGGGCCAGACCAAATGATTCCCTGTGGGCCAGATGTTCCTCACGCCTGACGTTAACTTTTTTACTGTGTATAACAAGCAATTAAAGTTGTTATTTATGAAAACCAAAATAAGCCCTGGCTAGATAGCTCAGTTGGTTTCATCCATCAGGTTACTGTACAAGAATCAACCAACGAATGTACAAGTAAGTGGAACAACAAAATCCATATTTTTCTCTCTCCTGTTGCTCTCACTCTTTCTCTCTCTCACCTTCCCTCTCACACCCTCCTTCCTTACTCTCTAAAAAAATCAATTAAGCTCCTACTGACCTCAGTGGTTGAGCATATGAACCAAGAGGTCATGGTTTGATTTCTGGTTAGGTCACATACCTGGGTTGCCGGCTCGTTTCCCCCTGGGGACCTGTAGGAGGCAGCCAATCAATGATTTTCTTCATCATTGATGTTTCTATCTCCTCTCTGAAATCAATAATAAAAAAAAAAAGACTAAAATAAATTTCAGGTTGGTGAGAAAGTGTGAAGAAACCATTCAAAATTTGTTCCAAATGGGATGGGGGGATGGGTTAAAAGGGGTAATAGGACGGGGGAATGGAGACATGTAATACTTTCAACAATAAAGACTTAAAAAGAAATTTGTTTCAAAGCAGTGTTCAGTGTTCTTAGAATGAGAATGGTTGATTATAAAACTTATAAATTCCAAGCTTTATATTTCACAAAATAAATTCCAATGAAGTTTAGTAAAACATTGAGTTCATATTTACTTACTAGTATCATTATTTTATTATCTTTATTGACACACTTAATTCTTTAAAAATTGAATATTTGTTAGGGCCTTCCCATAGCCAAAGGTATTGAAAAAAATCAGATCAGTAGTCCTCCAAGGTGAAGAAAACATGACTTTTTGGCTCATTCTCTATAAATTTCTGTGTGTTTGTTGCACATACTATATTGGAGATACATGTTCAAAAGTTTTCCCAACAGATGTTACTAAAAAAAAATTTGTCTAAATCACAGCGGCATGATAATGCCAAAATATATTCTGTCAGGGCTCTGAGCTTTGGAGTAGAGGATATTTCAATGCTAATTAAATATATTTGGGTCACTAAAACAAGCAAAAAGAAAAATGAGTAAATGATTCAAACTGCCATATGTATTAAACCCTTTGCCTGATGATAGACCTTTAATATGTATTATATTTAAATGCTACTCACTTCTATCCAAGTGAATTACTGATGTGACCGGAAACGGACATTTAAAATGGCTTTATTAACTAGGCTGCAGGTTGCTAATAACCAGGCTTTCCCCACAGTTTCAGTTACTCTTGCTTCCTGTTTTTAGCAGTTGCCTGGAGGTGTTGGGGCAGCTGGTTTCCCTTTCTTTGGGGGAAGGTGATGTTAGTGATGAAGGAAACTGTTTGCCTGTGAAATATTTTTAAAGTGTGAGACTATAATATTTTAAATGCTTAAGAGTTTATTTCAGTTGATACTCATCAGGTACACTACTTTGCACGGTGGATATGTTATATTGAAACAGTTGTCTAACTGTATCATGTACCACTATTGTTTGAAAGGAACTAAAATTAGAGCTTTTTATTTAATAATAGCTGCTGCTGTACTTTTTAAAAAACTTCTCTTAAGTTTGACACTGTTAACAGGTGACAAGTGAAATGTTTACTTACTCTTTGGAATGTTGTTTTTGTGGGTTTTGGGTTTTTTTTGCCAGATGATAAACAATCATCTTTAATTTTATTGTTACTATGAAATAGAGTTAAGCATTAGATAAACTGTTTCTGGATAGAGTTCAAAAGTCTGTCACAATAATGTTAAGACATGCTAAGTAAAATAATAGGAAAACTGTCATTTGAGAAATTGTTTGAAGATAACAATACTGATTTAAGAAAATGTCACCCCTTTAGCTTCACATAACTGTACCCCATTTTAGTGATAATATGGTTATGTAATTATATTTATATTTTTAATTGAATAAAATTTTGTGTGACCTTTGCTGAGAATTTTTGAAATAAAATATGTTTATTTTACCCTGGCCTGTGTAGCACATTGATTAGAATATTGGCTCTCAGACCTAAGATTCATGGGTTCAGTTCCCATTCAAGACCTATCATCAGGCATGTTCCTCAATTGCAGGTTCGATCCTCAGCCCTGGTCACGGTGCATGTGGAGATAACCAATCAATGTGTCCCCCTCTCATCAATGTTTCTCTTTCTCTCTTTCTCCCTCTCAAACTCTCCTCCCTTTTGCTGTCTCTCAAATAAATAAATAAATAAATAAATAAATAAATAACAATAGAAAAAAGATCCTCAGGTAAGGATTTAAAAAAAAGGCATTTTTCTTAATCCACGAGTGATACAAGAAAGTACTTTGAATTTTTCCTGCAAATAATTTGAAAAAAGTAATTTTTAAAATGAGAGATCTCTTCTTAGTGTAATTACTACCTCTAATTTGTTAGGAATGAGGAAAAAAAGCCTGACTTTAAAAAATAGTTTTATTGAAGTATAAATACGAGTAACAATATGCACATATTTAGAACGTGGCTTAGATTTTGACATATGGAGACAACTGTGAAACAGTCACTATAATCAAGGTAATGAACATACATCATCCCACCAAGTTTCCTTGGGGTCCTTCCCAGCCTCACTGTCCGCCCCCCCCCACCCACAACCACTGATCTGTTTTCTGTCACTATAAATTAGTTTGCATTTTTTAGAATTTTATGTAAATGAAATAATCTTTTTTTTCTATCACTCAGGATAATTTTGATAATTAGGTTGTATACCAGTAGTTCATTGCTTTTTATTGCATAATAGTATTCTATCTTATAAAATACCAGAGTGGGTCCCTTTAACCTGTTCATAAGACCTTGAACCTGTTCATAAGACATTTGGGTTGTTTTCAGTTTCTGACAATTACAAAGCTGCTATGGAATATTTGTCTATAAGTCTTTATATAAATATATGCTTTAATTTCTCTTGGATAATTAGGAGTAGAAAGGTTGGGGCATATATACAAATTTAACTTTTAAAGAAATGGCAAATATTTTTTCAAAGTGTTGTCCCATTTTTATTTTTTTAAATTAAATCTTTATTCAGATTATTACAGTAGTTCCTCCTTTCCCCCCCATAGCTCCCCTCCACCTGGTTCCCACCCCACCCTCTTCCCTTGCATCCCCCCCACCACTGTCCTCATCCATAGATGTATGATATTTGTCCAGTCTTTTCCCGAACTCCCCTTCCCCCCTCTTGAGAATTGTCTGTCCACTCCATTTCCATGCCCCTGATTCTATTATATTCACCACTTTATTCTGTTTATCAGATTTTTTATTTACTTGATTTTTAGATTCACTTGTTGATAGATATGTATTTGTTGTCCATAATTTTTATCTTTACCTTTTTATTCTTTCTCTTCTTAAAGGATATCTTTTTTTAATCTTTATTGTTCATATTATTACAGTTGTTCCTCTTTTTTCCCCCCATAGCTCCCCTCCTCCCAGTTCCCCCCCACCCTTTGCCCTTACCCCCCCTACTGTCCTCATCCATAGGTGTACAATTTTTGTCCAGTCTCTTCCCGCACCCCCAACACCCCTTTCCCCCTGAGAATTGTCAGTCCATTCCCTTTCTATGCCCCTGATTCTATTCTATTCACCAGTTTATTGTGTACATCAGATTTTCTTATTCACTTGATTTTTAGGTTCACTTGTTGATAGATAAGTATTTGTTCTTCATAATTTTTATTTTTTTCTTCTTCTCCCTCTTTTCAAAGGATACCTTCCAGCATTTCATATAATACCGGTTGAGTGGAGGTGAACTCCTTTAGCTTTTTTCTTGTCTGTGAAGCTCTTTATCTGACCTTCAATTCTGAATGATAGCTTTGCTGGGTAAAGTAATCTTGCTTGTAGGTTCTTGCTATTCATCACTGAATATTTCTTGCCACTCCCTTCTGGCCTGCAAAGTTCTTTTGAGAAATCAGCTGACAGTTGTATGGGTGCCCCCTTGTAGGTAACTAACTGCTTTTCTCTTTCTGTTTTTAAGATTCTCTCCTTGTCTTTTGCCCTTGGCATTTTAATTATGATGTGTCTTGTTGTGATCCTCCTTGGATTTTTTTTTTTGTTTGAGGTTCTCTGCACTTCCTGGACTTGTAAGTCCATTTCTTTCACCAGGTAGGGGAAGTTTTCCGTCATTATTTCTTCAAATAGGTTTTCAATGTCTTGCTCTCTCTCTTCTTCTGGCACCCCTATAATTCTGATGTTGGTATGCTTGAAGTTGTCCCAGAGTCTCCTTACACTATCTTCATATTTTTGGAGTCTTTTTTCTTTTTGCTTTTCGGTTGGCTATTTTTTGCTTCTTTATATTTCATAGCTTTGACTTGATTCTTGCGATCTTCTAGTTTGCTGTTGGATCTCTGTATATTATTCTTTATTTCAGTCAGTGTATGCTTAATTTCTAGCTGGTCCTTTTAAAATTTATCAGCAGTCTCTAGAAAATTCTTGAAAAACCTTATAACTGTGGTTTTGAACTCTATATTCAGTCATTTGCTTTCCTCCATTTCTGTCATTTGTAACCTGTTTCTTTGTCTCCACATTTTGGCTGCTTCCCTGAGTTGATAGAGTGGCTTTCTGTGCTAGGTGTCCTTTAGGGCCCAGTGGCTCAGCCTCCCCAATTACCTGAGGTGGACACTCTTGTTGCACCACTTTTTGGCTTTGTGCAATCTTGTTGTAGCTAAGCCTTGATTGTTGTTGGTATCACTGAGAGGAATTGACCTCTAGGCCACTTGGGTGTGAGAATCAGTTGTGTCTATGGTGAGAGAACTTCTGTGCTGGAGACACCCTTATGGGGCAAGACTTGCTTCAGTGGTGCTTTGGTGCTCACTAGTCTCCCCGCTGAGTATGTCCCTTATGAATCTGAGGAGTTGTAGTCTGGGTGGTTCTGCTCTGACTACTGGGTATACTGGCTCTTGGATTTCTAAGGAGATGCTATTTTAGCTTCTGCCTGAGGCTTCCCAGCCTTTTATATGCAAAAGCTTCTGGGTGCAGCTTGGGTAGGGAGGGGTCTTGGTGAATCAACAAGGCAGAGCAAACAGCTATGGCTGATTTTCCGCCCTGCTGTAAGAGGCACTGGGTCTCAGTGTCCCTTGGCATCACCAAGAGAGAGCTGCTCTGGAGATCCTCCCGGTGCCAGACAGTCCAGCTTCTCCCCGTATGAGTCTGGGTCCCCAGAAACTCACCCGGAACTGGAGTTCAGAGCTGTTGGGAGCTTGTGCCTCCCTCCGGTAGGAAAAAGACAACTGCATCTCAGCTTCCAGCCCTTTCCGTGAGCCCCTTTCGCCGCATGAGCCTCAGTACCTCTGCACTTTACTTCCACACCTCCTCTGAGTCTCAGTCTCTTTCTAGTTTTAGAATTTCCACTCAGCCAGCCTTCCTGTGGGTCTTGGTGGTGTCCGTTTTTTCTTTTTGTTGTGGTTTTGAAATGGTTGTGCGAGGCAACAATTCTTAGTGTTTACCTATGCCGCTGTCTTGGTTTCTCCCTTTGCCCATTTTTTTGATTGGATTATTTTCTTTTTGTTAAGTTGTATGAGTTCCCTATAAATTTTGGAGATTAAATCCTTATCGGAGATAACATTGGCAAATATGTTCTCCCAGGCAGTAGGCTTTCTTATTGTTTTGTTGATGGTTTCTTTTGCTGTGCAGAAGCTTTTTATTTTGATTTAATCTCATTTGTTTATTTTCTCCTTAGTTTCCATTGCCCTAGCAGTTGTGTCGGTAAAGATATTGCTACAACATGTCTGCTATTTTGTTGCCTATGGCTTCTTCCAAGATTTTTATGGCTTCCCATCTTTTGTTTAAGTTTTTTTATCCATTTTGAGTTTATTTTTGTGTATGGTGTATAAGTTGGTGGTCTTGTTTTTTTTGTTGTTGTTTTTTTTTTGCATGTATCTGACCAGTTTTACCAACACCATTTATTGAAGAGACTCTCTTGACTCCATTGTATGCTTTTGCCTCCTTTGTCAAATATTAATTGAGTACAATGGCTTGGGTCTATTTCTGGGTTCTCTGTTCTGTTCCATTGGTCTATATGTCTGTTTTTGTGCCAGTACCAGGCAGTTTTGAGGACAATGGCTTTGTAGATACTAGTAGCTTGATATCTGGGATTATGAGTCCTCCAATTTTGTTCTTCTTTCACAAGATTGCTGCAGCTATTTGGGGTCTTTTTTTGTTCTAGATGGATTTTTGGAGAGTTTGTTTTAGGTCTTTGAAGTATGCCATTGGTATTTTAATGGGGAATGCATTGAATCTATAGATTATCTTGGGTGGTATTGACATTTTCATAATTTTCATTCTACCAATTCATGAACACAGTATATTCTTTCATTCTTCCTTTATGTCTTTTTTCAGCATCCTGTAATTTTCTGAGTAAAGGTCCTTTACCTCCTTGGTTAAATTTATTCCTAGGTATCTTAATTTTTTTGTTGCAATGGTAAATAGGATTTTTTTTTTAGTTTCTCTTTTTGTGAGTTCATTATTGATGTATAAAAAAAGCCATAGATTTCTGGGTGTTAATTTTGTATCCCGCTACATTGCCAAATTCATTTATTCTAGTATTTTCCTGATGTAGTCTTTAGGGTTTTCTGTGTACAATATCATGTCATCTGTGAATAATGACAATTTTACTTCTTCTTTACCAGTTTGGATGCCTTTTATTTCTTCTTGTCTGATGGCTATGGCTAGCACTTCTAGTACTATGTGGAACAGGAGTGGTGAAAGTGAGCATCCTGTTTTGTTCCTGTTATTAGTGGAAATAGTTTTAGTTTTTGCCCATTGAGTATGATGTTGGCTGTAGGTTTGTCATATCAGCCTTTTATTATGTTGAGGTATTATCCCTCAGTTCCCACTTTGCTGACAGTTTTTATCAGGAAAGTGTGTTGGATTTTGTCAAATGCCTTTTCTGCATCAATTGGTATGATTATGTGGTTTTTGTCTCTCAATTTGTTTATCTGATGTATCACATTTATTGATTTGTGGATATTGTACCAGCCTTGCATCCCTGGAATAAATCCCACTTGGTCATAGTGTATGATCTTTCAAATATAATGCTGGATCTGATTTGCTAGAATTTTCCTGTGGGCACAGCCTTCACTGTATCCCGTAAGTTTTATGTTGTGCTTTTGTTTTCATTTGTCTCTTTTATGTTCTAGTTTTCATTGTGATTTCTTCTTTAACCCATTGGTTAAGAGTGTTGCTTAATTTCCACATATTTGTGAAATTTATAGTTTTCCTTTTTATAGATTTCTGGCTTCCTTCCATTGTAGTAGGAGAAGATACTTTGTATGGGTCCGTTTTTAAACATTTATTGTTTAAAAATTTATTTTGTGGTTGAACATAATGTTATCCTGGATAATGTTCCATGTTTACTTAAGGAGAATGTGTATTCTGTATTGAGTGTAGTCTATATATGTCTGTTAGGTTTAGTTAGTTTATGGTGTTCAAGTTCTTTATATCCTTATCAATATTCAGTCTTTGATGTTCTATCCATTATTGGAAGTGTGATATTGAAGTATCCAACTATTATGGTAGAACTACCTGTATTAATATTTGCTTCATACATTTTGGGGCTATGTTGTAGGGTGCATATATGTTTACAATTGCTGTGTCTTCTTTGCAAATTGACCCTTTTGTCAATATAATGCATTCCTTTGTCTCATAACAGTTTGGACTTAAAAGTAAGTTTTGTCTGATAGTAGTAGCGTAGCCACTTTGGCTCTATTTGGTTATTATTTGCATAGGATATCTTTTCCTATCCTTCCCATTTTAATTTCACTGTGTGTCTTTGGATCCAAAGTGTGCCTCTTGTAGACAACATATAGTTGGAGTATTTTTTTTTTAATATATTTTTATTCAGAGAGGAAGAGAAAGGGAGATAGAATTAGTTGATGAGAGAGAATCATTGATTGACTGCCTCCTGCACGCCGCCTACTGGGGATCGAGCCCACAACTCAAGCATGTGCCTTTGACTGGAATTAAACCCTGGACCCTTCAGTCCACAGGGTGACGCTCTATCCAAATCAGCTAGGGCTGGAGTATGTTTTTTTAATTTTTTTCTGTCAACCTCTGCCTTTTGCTGAGGGAGCTGAAACTACTTACATTTAAAGTAATTACTGATAAGGAAGGACTTTTGCCTTTTGCTCTTTGTTTTCTGAGTGGCATATTTTTGGTTTCTCATTTCCTCCATTACTGCCACCTTTTGTGTTTAGTTGATGTTTTTACTGAACTGTTTTCATTCTTTTCATCCATAAATTTTAATAATATTGTATTTTTATTCAGTTTAAAATTATAATTTCTCCTTTGGTTTATTCTTTGACCAGTGGGTTATATAAAAGTGTGTTACATAGTTTTCAGATAGTTGGGAATTTTCCAGATATTTTTCTGTTATTACAATTTAACTTCATTATGACCAGTGGATATAATTTAATTTATAAGACTTGACTTTTAGAAAAATGTGTTGAGACTTGTGTTATGGCTTAAAATGCAATTTATTTTGGTAAGTGTTCTATGTGTACTTGAAAAGAATGTGTATTCTGCAGTTGTAGCATGGACTGTTTTTAAAAAAATATATTTTATTGATTTTTCACAGAGAGGAAGAGAGAGGAATATAGAGTTAGAAACATTGATGAGAGAGAAACATCAATCAGCTGCATCCTGCATACTCCCCTTTGGGGATGTGCCCGCAACCAAGGTACATGCCCTTGACCAGAATTGAACCTGGGACCCTTGAGTCCACAGGCTGACGCTTTATCCACTGAGCCAAACCGGTCAGGGCTGGGTGGACTATTTTGTAAAGGTCAATTCTGACAAGTAGATGATAGTGCTCAGTCTTTCCCAACCTTTTTTTTTAAACCCTCACCTGAGGATATTTTTCCATTTTTAGAGTAAAAGGGAGGAGAGGGAGAGACAGAGAAAGAGAAACATCAATGTGAGAGAGATACATTGATTGGTTGCTTCCCACACACACTGTTACCATGGTGGGGATCAAGCCTGCAACTTAGGTACATGCCTTTGACTGGAATCAAACCTGGGACGCTTCAGTCCACTTGGCAATGCTCTATCCACTGAGCCAAACTAGCTAGGACTCTTTCCTATGCTTTTTTTTTTTTTCATATTCAGATATTCTGTTTTTAAGAAAATCTGGAAATCATTACATTTATGTCAACCCTCCCAACCATTTGCAAGGTGGACACAGCTGAGGGCTGCCAGTTTAAGACTCTGCTCTCCTTTCTGAATCTTGGCAGGAATGGATTCTCCACAGTGCCCCCTGAAGCCCAACTCTTCATGACTTTCCAGCTCGATCTGCCACTGCACTTCCTTTTTTATTTTTTAGGCTTCACTTTTTTTAAAATTTAATTTAATTTTTTTTCTTTATTGTTCAGATTATTACAGTTGTTCCTCTTTTTTCCCCCATAGCTCCCTCCTCCCAGTTCCCTCCCCACCCTCTGTCCTTAACACCGCCCCCGCTGTCCTCATCCATAAGTGTACAATTATTGTCCATTCTCTTCCCACACCCCCAACACCCTTTCCCCCCGAAAATTGTCAGTCCATTCCCTTTCTATGCCTCTGATTCTATTCTATTCACCAGTTTATTCTGTTCATCAGATTTTTTATTCACTTGATTTTTAGATTCACTTGTTGATAGATATGTATTTGTTGTTCATAGTTTTTATCTTTACTTTTTCTTCTTCCTCTTCTCAAAGGATACCTTTCAGCATTTCATATAATAATGGTTGGGTGGTGATGAACTCCTTTAGCTTTTTTCTTGTCTGTGAAGCTCTTTATCTGACCTTCAATTCTGAATAATAGCTTTGCTGGGTAAAGTAATTTTGGCTATAGGTTCTTGCTGTTCATCACTTTGAATATTTCTTGCCACTCCCTTCTGGCCTGCAAAGTTTCTGTTGAGAAATCAGCTGACAGTCGTATGGGTGCCCCCTTGTAGGTAACTAACTGCTTTTCTCTTGCAGCTTTTAAGATTCTCTCCTTGTCTTTTGCTCTTGGCATTTTAATTATGATGTGTCTTGGTGTGGTCCTTCTTGGGTTCCTTTTGTTTGGGCTTCTCTGCGCTTCCTGGACTTGGAAGTCTATTTCTTTCACCAGGTAGGGGAAGTTTTCTGTCATTATTTCTTCAAATAGGTTTTCAATATATTGCTCTCTCTCTTCTTCTGACACCCCTATAATTTTGATGTTGGTACGCTTGAAGTTGTCCCAGAGACTCCTTACACTATCTTCATATTTTTTATTCTTTTTTCTTTTGGCTTTTCCAGCTGGGTGGGTTTTGCTTCTTCATATTTCATATCTTTGACTTGATTCTTGCGATCCTCTCGTCTGCTGTTGGATCTCTCTATATTCTTTATTTCAGTCAGTGTATGCTTGATTTCTAGCTGGTACTTTTCAAATTTATCAGTGGTTTCTAGTAACCGTGGTTTTGAACTCTATATCCAGTCGTTTGCGTTCTTCCATTTCTGTCATTTGTGACCTGTTTCTTAGTCTCCGCATTTTGGCTGCTCGTTGATAGGGTGGCTTTCTGTGCTAGGTGTCCTATAGGGCCCAATGATTCAGCCTCCCCAATCACCTGGAGTGGACACTCTTGTTTTACGCCTTTGAAGGCTGGGTGCACAGTCTTGTTGTAGTTATCACTGGGAGGTATCACTGGGAGGAAATGACCTGCAGGCCTTTCTCCTCGTTGTTTAGGGTTTAGATCTTTTGGAGTTCTGTCTCAGCTGCAGACCCTTACGTTATGCTGAAGGCAGGCAGGCACACAGCTTGGTCGGGGTTGTAGGTGGGGTGGGGCGGGGTCTCAGAATCACTGGGGCGGAGCAACCCACAATGGCTGCCCCTCCGCTGACTCCGCGGCTTCTCCCGGGTTCGGCGCCTCCATGCCCTGGCGTCTGCACACCCTTGAGTCCCCACGTCAGTGATCACTGCGAACAGCACTGCTAGAACGCCACTGGTCTTCCACCCCGTTGCCCTACAGCCCACATCGCATTCAGTGTGATCCTGGAGTTTATAATCTCCTTCCAAGCTGTGGACCGAGGCGCAGCCATTGGCACCCTTTCACCCGCACCGCTGCTTCTGCTCTGTTCATCCGTGCCTCTTAGTTTTGGTGCTGGGAGTTTCTACTCAGCCTCACTGCATTCCTTCTCTTGCCTTCTAGTTGTAAAGCTTCCCCTCCCTTGGTTCTGGAGGATGGCTGTTTATCTGTATAGTTGTATTTTTATAATGTAGTTGTGGAGGCTGCGCATTTAGGTATATACCTCATGCCGCCATCTTGGTTCCTTTTTTTCTATCCTTAACTGATATTCTCTCTCTTTGTTCTGTTAGTTATTGAGATATTATTTAAATCTCCAGTTATAATTGTGGATTTGTCATTTTTTCCTCACAGTTCTGTTTTTGCTTCGTGTATTTTAAAGCTCATGTTATTAGATGTACATAAGCATTTATGGCTATTATGTGCTGTTGATAAGTTGACCTGTTAACATTAAGAAACAGGCCTCCTTATCCCTGGTAATATTCTTTGATCTGAAGTATACCTTGTTTAATAGCAATATAGCCATTCCAGCTTCTTTTTGATTGGAGTGTTTAAATATGTTAAATTTAATGTGATTTAAAAAAATATGATGGTTGCGTAAAATTCTATCACCTTGCTATTTTTCCGTTTATCCTATTTGTTCTTTGTTTTCCTTTTCTCTGTCTCTTATTTTGGGTTGATTATTTTGTTTCCAGAATAGTACCATATTTTCCGGCATAGAAGACAACCTCCAACTTTTCCAGTTAAAATATAGTTTAGGATATACTCACTGTATAAGACTACCCCTCTTCCAACGCACAGCAAATAAAAATTAAAAAAACATCAGCTTTGATTTGAAATGAATGGAGTGCGGCCGTTTTTGAGTCCCCCCTACCATATGCGGCAACCGCAGATTTTTCCAGTCTGGCTTGAAAGTTTCAGCACCCGTCCTATAAGACGACCCCCAGCGTATAAGATGACCCCTGACTTTTAAGAAGATTTTACTGGGTTAAAAAGTCGTCTAAATGCCAGAAAATATGGTATCTCTTTTCAGATTTTGGTGATTGTTTTAGGGTGTATGGTATGTATCTTTACCTTGTCACAAGGTAAAGATCACTTGTCTTTCAAGTGATGTTGTATGATTTCACTAAAGGCCTGATGCATGAAATTTGTGCACAGGAGGGGGGGTTCTCTTAGCCCAGCCTACACCCTCTCCAATCTGGGACCCCTCAGGGGATGTCCGACTGCTGGTTTAGGCTGAATTCTGGGGATTGGGCCTAACCCAGCAGTCGGATATCCCTCTTCCAATCCAGGACCACTGGTTCCTAACTGCTCACCTGCCTGCCTGCCTGAACGCCCCTAACTGGCCCCCTTGCCAGCCTGCTCACCCCTAAATGCCTCTGCTTGCCAATCTGATTGCCCCCAACTGCTCCCCCCCAACTCCCCATCGGTCTGATCGCCCCTAACTGCCCCCCTACCAGCATGGTCGTTCCTTACTGCCCCTCTGCCAGCCTGATCACCCCTAACTGGCCCCCCCCCTCGTCAGTCTGGTTGCCCTTCACTGTTCCCCCTGTGTCGTCGCCCCACACAGCCTTCTGCTTAGTCGTTTGGTTGGCCCTCACTAACGCCCCTGCTGACCTGGTCGCCCCACACAGCCCGTTTGGTCGTTTGTTCAGTTGTTTTGGATGTTACGGCCCCTGGCTTTTTATATATATAGATATAGTCTGTAAGAATCTTATAACACTGTGTTTCTATTTTGCCCCTACCCACTTTTGGGCTATTGCTGTCATGTATTTGACTTATAAATGTGTTATACTCCTCACAGTACATGGGTATTACTTTTGCTTCAAATAATTAATTTTTAAATGACATACTACTAGGAAAAAAATTTAAAATATTTATCCATTCCTTTGTGTAGTTGATTTCCTTTTTGGTATTATTTTCCTCTTACCTGAAAGACTTCCTTTAAAATTTTTTTTAGTCTGCTGGTGATGAATTCTTTTAGCTTTTGTATGTCTGAAAAAATCGTTATTGCGTTTTAATTCCTGAGTAGTGTTTTTTTCAGGTAAAGAATTCTAGGTCGACACTTTTTTCTTTTAGTATTTTAAAGATGTTTCTCTACTTTCCTCTAGTTACACTATTTCAGATGAGAAATATTTTTTCTTTTCAGCTTTTTTAAGCTGGAAATTTCGTTTTATTTTTAATTTTTCTTGAGTATTTGTTTCTTTAAAACATGTCTTTAGTTTTTCAATTACAGTTGACATTCAATACTCTATTAATTGTAGGTATATTGCATAGTGGTTAAACATTTCTATAACTTATAAAGTGATCCCCTCAAGCCTAGTACTCACCTGGTACCATACATAGTTATTACAATGCTATTGACTGTATTCCTTATGTTGTACCTTACATACCCATGACTATTTTGTAACTGCCATTTCCCCAACCCTCCTATCTGGCAACTCTGTGTCTATGAGTCTGTTTTGTCAAACATTGGTATTTTAATAAAATGTTATTAAATTCCTTATCTTTAAGAGGATATTTTTCATCCTTATTTAAAACTATTCATAGATGGAAATCTTAAAAATATAAGTGAAACCTAGAACTGTCTAGTTTTAAGGTATTTAAGGTAGACACTTAGTTGCTCACCTCGTTTTGTTATTTCCTAAAATATATTATTGATTTCAGAGAAGAAGGGAGAGGGAAAGATAGAAACATAAGTGATGAGAGAGAATTGTTGATTGGCTGCTTTCTGCACACCCTCTACTAAGGATCAAGCCTGCAACCTGGGGATATGCCCCGTTTGGGAATAGAATCATAACCTCCTGATCCATAGGTTGATACTCAACCACTGAGCCATGCCAGCTGGGCTGAAAAATAAATTTTTTATAAAAATGTAAATGTATGATAAAATTAGAAATTAAATATTCATTATTTATTTTTGTACCACTGTTGATTGAGCTCAGTTTATTGATTTAGAAATTGTTTACTTTGGCACATTTTGAAACATTAACTAAAAATTGTATGTTTTCATAAATCTGTCATCTCGGTCCCTTTTCTAGAATTTAGGATTAAAGTTAGTTATGCTTTATTATTTTGAAGTGATGGATATGATCTTTCTGGATAGAAATTATCATATGAAACATTTCCCTTAATTTATATGCTTTAGAAGTTTTAGTATATTTTTTAGTATATTCACTATATTCAGTACATTGCAACAGATAATTCTGTCAGGCAGTTGTAAATTAAAGTTTTTCTGATTTTTAAAAAATCAGATATTAGCCAGGCCAGTGTGGCTCAGTTGGTTGAGTGTTGTCCTATGTATGTACCAAGAGATCACCGGTTCTATTCCCAGTCAGGGTACATGCCCAGGTTGCTAGTTTGATCCCCGGTAGGGTGGGTGTGTGGGTATCCAGGGAGGTAGCAGATCAATGTATATATATCTCTCTCTCATTCTCTCTCTCTCTCTCTCTCTTTCTCTCTCTCTCTCTCTCTCTCTCTCTCTCACACACACACACACACACACCTCCCCTCCCTTCCACTGTAAAAATCAATGGAAAAAAAAATCCCTAAGTGAGGATTAACAAAAAATAAATTAAAAAATATATATGTATTTAAAAAAATCAGGTATCAGTATTAAGCTTCTAAATTACAATACTGATTTTCTTTTCTAGAATTCAGCGTACAATTAAAATGACAACCTCCTGGAGTGATCGGTTACAGAATGCAGCAGATCTGCCTGCTAACATGGATAAACATGCCCTGAAAAAGTATCGGCGAGAAGCCTATCATCGGTAAGTATTTTGTCTGTTTAATTCTCAAAACAACTTTATAAAGTGGATACATATTATCTTCATTTTACAAATGATGAAATAAATGTTCAGAGAAGTTAGGTAATTTATCCTAGATTATATAGCGAACTTATGGCTTAAGTCTAGTTCAAAGTCTAGACTTTTAATCAGTAGTACACCATACTGCTGCTGCTGCCTTTCTTTTAAAATTTCTCACTGCTACTTATTACTAAAAAATAAAAGTTCTTACTAGCAGTCTTCAGCTGCTAGAAAATTGCACCTTAATGATAATGAAATTCTTAATAGACATTTACCACAAGCATTATAATTTCTAAATAGATTTTTAACATTGTCTTCTGACTACTGTGTGTTATATGAACGTGGATAATCTGGGTATTAGCAATGTTCCTTATATTGATTTAAATACAAAATTTTCTCCATGTTCTTTTTCTTTAAATGTTTAAAGTGCATTTTCAGTTTACTTGCCACTTTTAATATACTCATTTAAATAGCTGCTGCTTCTTAAATCAGGAAGGGGAACATTTGGCCCACAGGTCATATAAGGCCTGCAAAAAATCATTTGATCTGGCCCTGCCAAGGCACCAGGGGCCAGTTAAGTAGATGTTTGACCAAATATAGCAAGCTAATTTTTAAGTTCATAATTTTGTATGGCCCTTGAATGATGTTATAAATACCCATATGGCCTACCCATGAAATAAATCTTATATAATTAAGATACTTGGAAGTAGACACTACATTTAGGAATCATTAGTTTTTAGACAAAAATGAGAAATTTATGCTTTCTGTGAATTTGTAGGATAGAAAGATCTGGGCCCTTCTAGAACTATCTCTACTTCCCATTTTAAGGAAAACCAGGAATAAGTAGAAATGCCTGGTGCTAAAAAGTTGTATGGGAACTTTAGAAAGTCTACAGTTTGTAATTACTTAGTCTGTTTTGGGGCTAGAGGAAATACTACTTTTAAAATATTGTTGGAAACATGTCTAAAATAGTTTATACAGTTAACTTAGAATAATTCTGACCTAAAAAAAGAACTCTGATTCCATTCTTCTCTGTGTACAAAGCTTGGTTAGAATTAGGTAACATTTTGGTATTTCAGAAGAATTTACACACGCACACATGCATGCACACACACACACTAGGGGCCCAGTACATGAATTCATGCACCTTGAAAGGAACTGTGGGCGGTGAGGCTGCTGTAGGCAGTGGGTGCGAGCAGCGGCTGTGGGTGTGCCCCTGCTCACCTGCTCCACTATCCCGCCACAGCCCACGTCCACCATGTTCTGGTAGTCAGCGCACATCATAGTGACCGGTTGTTCTGTTGTTTGGTTCTGGTTGTTCTGCCATTTGGTCTATTTGCATATTAACCTTTTATTATATAGATGTATGTATTATTGATTTCAGAGAGAAAAAGAGAGAAACATGAATGATGAGAGAGAATCATTGATCAAGCCCACAACCTGGAATATGCCCTGACTGGGAATTGAACTGTGACCTCCTGATTCATAGGTTGATGTTTAATCACTGATCCATGCAGCGAGAGCAAGAATTAATATTTTGAACACAATAGTTATTTGATATTGAATAATTTGAAAGTTAATTATTGTATCAATAGTTGGTTTTTAAAGTAGACTGGTGACATTTATCTGATGGTAGGTCACTCACTGTGTAGCTTTTTATAAATTTTATTTACCATAATATTAATGTTTACATTATAAAAATGTAATATAAAGACAAATATTATATTACTTTTATTATATAATAATTTAAAACTATTATATTAAGAAATAGTCAAAAATAAAAAATAACTTTCAAAAGCAAAAAGTTTTATATTCAAATCAATTAATTCATGATATAGACAAACATTGATCACTTTTTGTGATAACCTTCTTCCAACCTGTGTTACATTCTTGGAAGGATGCAAACAGTGAACTTTGGACCTCTTCAAAATGTGCTAATTTTTGTACTTAAGTTTAAAACGTGTACTGCCGCCCTAACCGGTTTGGCTCAATGGATAGAGCGTTGGCCTGTAGACTCAAGGGTCCCAGGTTCGATTCCGGTCAAGGGCATGTACCTTGGTTGCAGGCACATACCCAGTAGGCAGAGTGCAGGAGGCAGCTGATCGATGTTTCTCTCTCATCGATGTTTCTAACTCTCTATCCCTCTCCCTTCCTCTCTGTAAAACATCAATAAAATATATTTTTTAAAAAATAAAGACACACAAAAAACCCCCACATGTACTGCCTTTTTCAAATTCCAAGTAATCTTTTCTGCTTTTTGTTTTTGCTTATGTTCATTGGGAATGCTCCTAACTTCTACATTCTTGGTTTGGTTTGGTCAGAGAGGTTTTCTATTTTCTCACCATTCAAAACAATTTTAAGTATTTGTTGAATGGGTTGAACAACAGTTTCATGCGACGGAAGCCATCCTTTTGCATCATCTTCACCCAACAAATATTTATATTTCACATACTCCTAGTGCTCACGAATGTGAGCTGACAGCAAACCTGTCTTAAGGTAGAAGCTCCAGTCCATCCCACTGTAGGCAGTATGCCCATTTACTTTGTTTTTTTGTCGCCAGTATTCTGTTTTGATCATTTAGTGATGTAAATCTAGAGAAAGAAAAATAAGTCATATTTATACTAGTGGTATGCTTCAGGAACCAAAAAATTTACATAATTTTAATAATCAAGATCTAGAGGAAATGTACACAACAGATTTTATCTACTTTAAAAATGTAAATATCTGATGAGAGATACAGAGTATAGTTGATACATTGGATGTAGGAACATAAGTTTCAATGACAAGATACAAGGTTATGACACTGCCTCTGATATTAGTTATAAGCAGTGAAAAATAAACAGTTGGAGTCAGAGTCAGAAGTGTAGGGTTCAGGTTTTGTGATACTGTGATCTCAGGGAGGCCAATTTGGTTTCTTCATTTGTAAACAGATGACATTAAAAACTATGCTCAATAATGTTTGTTGCAAATGAATAATTACTTGGGATCTCATGATCCACAACTGCATGTTAGAGTCTTTAATCAACTGATCTATAAGTGACATAAACGGGCCGAGCATTTACTGAACAAACTCCCAGCAGGTCATGATTTCAGCCCTCATGACAATTCTCTGATGTTTGTTTATTCATAGGAAACAAGGTATTTCGTAACAAATTGATTTATTAAGCAAAAACATTTGCTGACTATGTAGCATTTCTAGATGTTAGACTGTTGTTATTCCTGAAACCTGAATAAATAGAAACATTTCAGGTTCCCATCAAGGTAAAGACTCAAAGTCAACTAGTGATACTGATGATTCTCTGCAATGTGTGAGACGTTGCTAGATATGCATGGGAATTAGAGTGTAAAACAGAGTTGATGTGTATCTATATAAATAAAACACATAACTTGCCTTTGGGAGAGATTGATATAGAGAGATGTGTTTTATACTTTCTGTTCAATGGAAATGGGTTAGAATTATGCAATGGAGAGAGATCATTAGCTAAACATCAAGTATTCTAATTGTGTTTGATGTCATAGAGCTGAGTGTATTTCTGATTCAACTGGAATAATATTTCCTGGAAGATTTTAGACAGGCTCAACACCCAACATCCTTCATGTAGTTGAATGCAATTTTAAATAATAGAAATAGAAAAAGCATCTTCATGGGTTTGAATTTTTAGATCATTTAAAACAGTTTTCTTCTTTTATTATAGTAAAGTAAACACAACATAGTTTATCATTTTCACTGTTTTTAAGTGTTCCCTGGTATTAAATATATTCACATTGTTTGTATAGTTGTCACCACCATCCATCTCTGTAACCGTTTTCATTTTTAAAATTGGAACTCTATACCTATCCCATATAATAAAAGGCTAATATGCAAATGGACTGAATGGCAGAACGACCGGGTGCTATGATGAGCACTGACCACCAGGGGGCAGACCTGGATCCCCCCCCCCACCCCCCGGTGCACAAAATTTGTGCACCAGGCCTCTAGTTAAACAATAACTCCACATTCTCCCCTTCATCTAGCCCCTGATAAACATCCATCATTATACTTTGTCTTTATGATTTTGACTCTTCTAAGTACCTCATATAAGTGGAATCATAGAGTATTTGTCTTTTTGTGACTGGCTAATTTCACTTAGTATACTGTTCTCAAGGTTCATTCATTGCAGCATATTGCAAAATTTGCTTTTAATATAAAAAATTGGGATTTTGAACTCTAGTATTTGCTTTTATTAATTAAAAATTTTAAATAGAAATCATTTAGAAGACATTTATTTTAGTTTTCTAGTTAAGTCAATTTGTACTTATTCTGTTTCCAGGACATTTTATTAAAGACATTTATTGGAGATGGTTATTATTTATCATTGGCTAAAATTAGGCAGATCATTCTGATCATTTGTCATAAACTTTACATTTTATGTGATATCTAGAATTCACTTTCAGAAGCTGAATACTTTATTATTTTTTAAATATTTTTATTGATTTCGGAGAGGAAGGGGGAGAGAGAGAAAGAAACATCAATGATGAGAGAGAATCATTGATCAGCTGCCTCCTGCATGCTCCCTACTGGGGATTGAGCCTACAACCCAGGCATGTGCCCTGACAGGGAATTGAACAGTGACCTCCAGGTTTCTAGGTCAACACTCAACCACTGAGCCACTCTAGCCTGGCAAAGCTGAATACTTTTGGTTAAATAAATGAATATCTAACTTCCAGCTTTTTCCCTGCTTAATATTAGTCTTCTAAATTTCAATATGGAAATAATGGTCCTATGTCATGATTAAGAAGTTATTCTTCAGAATGTATGACTGTTCTTCCATTTCCTTATTATGATTGTTGAGTCTTCTAGGCTGAAGATGATTATCAGGCCAAACCCTTCATTGAAATATGTTTTGCTCTATGGTCAGAAGACAGGTTGAACTGCTCAGATGTTAAAGGGGCTTGAAGAAGGGAGTAGGTTAGATAAATACCTCTGAAACAGTTTCTTGTTTAACATAGATTCTAATAGTAAGCAATACAGATCAGAATTTGTATTTACCAAATCCAGGAATGGAGCAATTAAATTTTTCATCTGCTTTCCACATTGACTATGCCCAGGATGCGGAAGTCAGGTATTTGGTTTTGCTCTTTCAAAGTTTGGATGATTACAGTACAGGAGAACTTCTGTAAGAGAGTTGGCTCTTTGTGAAAACAGCGTATGAATTCAGCAGTGGTTTTTATTATCTTGAACTGAAATTTGATAGTAATTCGGCTTGTGAGTTTTTGGTTTACTAGTCTTTTGCCTTATTTTAAAAGGAATTGCAATTACTTTATATTTAAAGTTCTTTATATATTTATCTGAAATTATTTTTAAACTGAAATTTAGGCTTCCAAAGCCATACCAGTCTTTATTTAAACCTGTTGAATAATAGCTTCTTCTCCAATAATAAATAAGTTTATTGTATATGTTTTAGGAATTAAAAGGAATTTGTGTAGTTGCATAAGAATTATTTTGTAGAACCTGTAGCTTGACACACTAGTAGAATTAAAAATGTTGATTTTTTTTTTTACTTCAAATTGAAAGCTGGGATTAGGTTTTATGCAGACAGGGACTGCCAGTTTGTAAATTGTATTTCTCTCTTAACTGCTTACCGATATCACATACATGTCATTCAGCTTATTGTGTTACAGATCAAGCTTAATTAACCTGCCATTTTAGTATAGGTTCAAATATTCAGATGGGGAAGTTGTTAAAATTTCAGTAGTCATTTTATAAATTGGAAAATCACACAGGAAATACAGGTTCTCAAGATTAGCAAGGAGCTATGTTTCTTAAATAATGTACAAATGGCATATATCTTGTCAGAATAAGAATGAGGTATCAGAACTGTGTTAAATTTTTTTTGTTTTGTTAGTATAGCAACCTTATGCATTGATTAGTGTTTCACATTTCTAGGGCAGCGATTTTCAACCTTTTTTTTTAATCTCATGGCACACATAAATTAATTACTAACATTCTGCAGTACACCAAAAAAGATACTATGTTTTTTGCTGATCTGACAAAAAAAAGGTATAATTTTGATGATGAGTGTTTCATTTTTTTAATTTAACAATCTAAGGGAAAAGAGATCAGTGCCCCTGACTAAATAGTCAAGTATGAGTGTTTTCAAAATTCTTGTGGCACACGAGTTGAAAGTTACTGTTCTAGGGAGAGACAGATAGGATTCAAGGACTAGTAAGATATTTTTAGATTATTTCATCCAAAAATTTCATTTATGGAATACTACTTAGTAATAAAGAATGAACTATAAATACAGACAACTTTGATGTATCTCAAGAAAATTATGCTGAGTTAATAAAGTCAATCTCAAAAGGTTATACACTGTATGATTTCATGATTATGACATTCTTGAAATAATAAAATTAAGAAGATTGAGAACAGAGTAGTAACTACTAGGGGTTAGGAGTTGTGGCGATGTACTTTATAGAATATAAAATTCTCTGAACGGCATTGTTTCTAAAATATTTTTGATTTGTCACTTCTTCTGTGCTTCTTCCAAGAACACTGTACCTAGAAGTAAAATGAAAAGTGGTGGTGGCTGCAAGAAAGAGAAAGAAATAGATCTTTGATTTAATGATATCCTGTAATAAATGCAGGTTGAGGAAATGTTCATATTTGGATAGCCTATTTCACCTTCAGGGACTCCTTTGTGTATGGCTTCTTTTATTCACTGTAATGCTTGAGAAATAGATTCATTCATGTTGTGTGTATAGTAATTCTTTTTTATTACTGTGTGGTATTCCATTGTATTAGTATACCACAGTTTTTCTGTTGGTGGACCTTTGGGCTTTTTAGCTATTAATTTAAAAGCTATTATAGACAGAAAATATTTGTAAACCCCACATCTGATAAAGGACTTGTATTCAGAATTTTAAAGAACTTTTAAAATTTAACAGTATGAAAACAACTCAGTGAAGAAATGGGCAAAACTAATATGTCACTACAGAGCATGTATGTATAGCATGAAGGCACATGTTTAACATCATTAGCCATTAGGAAATACTAATTAAAACTACAATGTATATGCCCATTACAGTGGCTATAATAAAAAATACTGACAATACCAAGCGTTGCTAAGGATGTAGAGCAACTGGAACTCTCATACATTGCTAGTAAAAGGCAAAATAGTATAGTCACTCTGCAAAAACAGTTTGGTAGTTTCTTACAATGTTAGAGACACCTACCATTTGACTCAGAAATGTGTGGAAGTGGAAGAGGGCTCTAGAGGGGATAAAAGCTGAGGAAAAAAATAAAATAAACAAAACCCAAAAATGCTGCAGAAAGTCATTCCACAAGACAGAAGCCATTACCACCTGAGATGCGATGTGATCACACGTTAATCATTCCCCAAACAATGTTTGGCAAACATTGTTTATAAATGGTGGCTCTTGGATTTAAATATGTAGGCTATAGTATTTATTTTTGTCAGTGACATTACTATAGTGTTTTTCCCCCCAAACATATGGCCTATTTGCTAAAATGTGTTAAAAATAACAGTGAATCCATAACAAAAAATATAAATTTAATTATGAACAAATCTTGGTTAAAAGCATTTTAAAATTAACAGGGTGTTAATGTTCATATATGACATATGAACTGGAAATTTTGTCAGTTAAATCCAACATCCATTAAATCAAGGCCTGCAGAATCAAAGGTTTAATGTACTTATGACAGACAACTCCTCCACTAGATCTTACATATGTTCTATATATTTAAAAAAATCTCAGGCTAAGTTTAAAGGTCCCAAAGCCAGAAAGTAGAGGAACTGGGATTTAACTGTAGTTGTTCAATTCTCATTCTCTTTCCATTACACCATACTGCTTTTTAAAATAAACTGAAAAAAATTTATTTTAAGCTTTTAGTTACTGGGTGACTAAACATTTTAATAACTAATAGAAACCTTATGGTAAGATATTTAGGTAATATTTAAAGAGATAAAGTTTTTTTAAATTCAAGTAGTATTTTTTTAAGATATGTATATTTTATTTTTAATTTGAATCGCCAGTAGGAGGATTTATTGGTCATCTCAGTGTCCTCAGACTTTAGGACACTTGTTTATTTCTTCCCCTATTGCATAATCTCTATGCATTATATTGGTCAGGAGGCAGGAATGTTGTGCAGATGTTTTTCTTTCAAATCTCAATTTGCTCTGAGATTTGGAATTAACCTTTAAAATGTTCTGGATTTATTTCCCATATGCCAAAGATCTGTAAATTTCTTTTGACATGAGCTGAAATTTTCAGGCGATTGAGTAACAGATGTTTTCCTTAAAGGCAGTTAATGATCAGAAAAAAACACTCAGTGTGGAAATACTTTGGGTTACTCCTGTAATATGATCTGCACGTACTTTCTTTTCTTGTGGTTCAATTGTTCATTTTCGAAGGGAGGAAATAACTGATAATTAAAACATATCCCATTGATACCGC